>CAWWDY010001191.1:0-51438 GCA_963942605.1 Poecilus cupreus | reverse complement strand
CGGCGATTTATGAGAAATGACGATAAAATTGCTGTTTTAAACTTGCAAAAACATAGAAAAACGCTGTTTTCAACTATTCAAAATGACAAATTCATGTTTCTTTCGTGTGAAACGGCGATTTATGAGAAATGACAATAAAATTGCTGTTTTAAACTTGCAAAAACATAGAAAAACGCTGTTTTTAACTATTCAAACTGATAAATTCATGTTTCTTTCGTGTGAAACGGCGATTTATGAGAAATGACGATAAAATTGCTGTTTTAAACATGCAAAAACATAGAAAAACGCTGTTTTGAACTATTCAAACTGATAAATTCATGTTTCTTTCGTGTGAAACGGCGATTTATGAGAAATGACGATAAAATTGCTGTTTTAAACTTGCAAAAACATAGAAAAACGCTGTTTTGAACTACTCAAACTGATAAATTCATGTTTCTTTCGTGTGAAACGGCGATTTATGAGAAATGACAATAAAATTGCTGTTTTAAACTTGCAAAAACATAGAAAAACGCTGTTTTTTAACTATTCAAACTGATAAATTCATGTTTCTTTCGTGTGAAACGGCGATTTATGAGAAATGACGATAAAATTGCTGTTTTAAACTTGCAAAAACATAGAAAAACGCTGTTTTTAACTATTCAAACTGATAAATTCAGGTTTCTTTCGTTCGAAACGGTGGATTTTTGTGAAATCACGATAAAACTGCTGTTTTAAACTTGCAAAAACATAGATAAACGCTGTTTTGAACTACTCAAACTGATAAATTCATGTTTCTTTCGTGTGAAACGGCGATTTATGAGAAATGACGATAAAATTGCTGTTTTAAACTTGCAAAAACATAGAAAAACGCTGTTTTGAACTATTCAAACTGACAAATTCATGTTTCTTTCGTGTGAAACGGCGATTTATGAGAAATGACGATAAAATTGCTGTTTAAACTTGCAAAAACATAGAAAAACGCTGTTTTTAACTATTCAAACTGATAAATTCATGTTTCTTTCGTGTGAAACGGCGATTTATGAGAAAAGACGATAAAATTGCTGTTTTAAACTTGCAAAAACATAGAAAAACGCTGTTTTTAACTATTCAAACTGATAAATTCAGGTTTCTTTCGTTCGAAACGGTGGATTTTTGTGAAATCACGATAAAACTGCTGTTTTAAACTCGCAAAAACATAGAAAAACGCTGTTTTGAACTATTCAAACTGATAAATTCATGTTTCTTTCGTGTGAAACGGCGATTTATGAGAAATGACGATAAAATTGCTGTTTTAAACTTGCAAAAACATAGAAAAACGCTGTTTTTAACTATTTAAACTGATAAATTCAGGTTTCTTTCGTGTGAAACGGCGATTTATGAGAAATGACGATAAAATTGCTGTTTTAAACTTGCAAAAACATAGAAAAACGCTGTTTTCAACTATTCAAACTGACAAATTCATGTTTCTTTCGTGTGAAACGGCGATTTATGAGAAATGACGATAAAATTGCTGTTTTAAACATGAAAAAACATAGAAAAACGCTGTTTTGAACTATTCAAACTGACAAATTCATGTTTCTTTCGTGTGAAACGGCGATTTATGAGAAATGACGATAAAATTGCTGTTTTAAACTTGCAAAAACATAGAAAAACGCTGTTTTGAACTATTCAAACTGACAAATTCATGTTTCTTTCGTGTGAAACGGCGATTTATGAGAAATGACGATAAAATTGCTGTTTTAAACTTGCAAAAACATAGAAAAACGCTGTTTTTAACTATTCAAACTGACAAATTCATGTTTCTTTCGTGTGAAACGGCGATTTATGAGAAATGACAATAAAATTGCTGTTTTAAACATGAAAAAACATAGAAAAACGCTATTTTGAACTATTCAAACTGACAAATTCATGTTTCTTTCGTGTGAAACGGCGATTTATGAGAAATGACGATAAAATTGCTGTTTTAAACTTGCAAAAACATAGAAAAACGCTGTTTTGAACTATTCAAAATGACAAATTCATGTTTCTTTCGTGTGAAACGGCGATTTATGAGAAATGACAATAAAATTGCTGTTTTAAACTTGCAAAAACATAGAAAAACGCTGTTTTTAACTATTCAAACTGATAAATTCATGTTTCTTTCGTGTGAAACGGCGATTTATGAGAAATGACGATAAAATTGCTGTTTTAAACTTGCAAAAACATAGAAAAACGCTGTTTTGAACTATTCAAACTGACAAATTCATGTTTCTTTCGTGTGAAACGGCGATTTATGAGAAATGACGATAAAATTGCTGTTTTAAACTTGCAAAAACATAGAAAAACGCTGTTTTTAACTATTCAAACTGATAAATTCATGTTTCTTTCGTGTGAAACGGCGATTTATGAGAAATGACGATAAAATTGCTGTTTTAAACTTGCAAAAACATAGAAAAACGCTGTTTTTAACTATTCAAACTGATAAATTCAGGTTTCTTTCGTGTGAAACGGCGATTTATGAGAAATGACGATAAAATTGCTGTTTTAAACTTGCAAAAACATAGAAAAACGCTGTTTTCAACTATTCAAAATGACAAATTCATGTTTCTTTCGTGTGAAACGGCGATTTATGAGAAATGACAATAAAATTGCTGTTTTAAACTTGCAAAAACATAGAAAAACGCTGTTTTTAACTATTCAAACTGATAAATTCATGTTTCTTTCGTGTGAAACGGCGATTTATGAGAAATGACGATAAAATTGCTGTTTTAAACATGCAAAAACATAGAAAAACGCTGTTTTGAACTATTCAAACTGATAAATTCATGTTTCTTTCGTGTGAAACGGCGATTTATGAGAAATGACGATAAAATTGCTGTTTTAAACTTGCAAAAATATAGAAAAACGCTGTTTTGAACTATTCAAACTGACAAATTCATGTTTCTTTCGTGTGAAACGGCGATTTATGAGAAATGACGATAAAATTGCTGTTTTAAACTTGCAAAAACATAGAAAAACGCTGTTTTTAACTTTTCAAACTGATAAATTCATGTTTCTTTCGTGTGAAACGGCGATTTATGAGAAATGACGATAAAATTGCTGTTTTAAACTTGCAAAAACATAGAAAAACGCTGTTTTTAACTATTCAAACTGATAAATTCAGGTTTCTTTCGTTCGAAACGGTGGATTTTTGTGAAATCACGATAAAACTGCTGTTTTAAACTTGCAAAAACATAGAAAAACGCTGTTTTGAACTATTCAAACTGATAAATTCATGTTTCTTTCGTGTGAAACGGTGATTTATGAGAAATGACGATAAAATTGCTGTTTTAAACTTGCAAAAACATAGAAAAACGCTGTTTTGAACTATTCAAACTGACAAATTCATGTTTCTTTCGTGTGAAACGGCGATTTATGAGAAATGACGATAAAATTGCTGTTTTAAACTTGCAAAAACATAGAAAAACGCTGTTTTTAACTATTCAAACTGACAAATTCATGTTTCTTTCGTGTGAAACGGCGATTTATGAGAAATGACAATAAAATTGCTGTTTTAAATATGAAAAAACATAGAAAAACGCTGTTTTGAACTATTCAAACTGACAAATTCATGTTTCTTTCGTGTGAAACGGCGATTTATGAGAAATGACGATAAAATTGCTGTTTTAAACTTGCAAAAACATAGAAAAACGCTGTTTTGAACTATTCAAACTGACAAATTCATGTTTCTTTCGTGTGAAACGGCGATTTATGAGAAATGACGATAAAATTGCTGTTTAAACTTGCAAAAACATAGAAAAACGCTGTTTTTAACTATTCAAACTGATAAATTCAGGTTTCTTTCGTTCGAAACGGTGGATTTTTGTGAAATCACGATAAAACTGCTGTTTTAAACTTGCAAAAACATAGAAAAACGCTGTTTTGAACTACTCAAACTGATAAATTCATGTTTCTTTCGTGTGAAACGGCGATTTATGAGAAATGACGATAAAATTGCTGTTTTAAACTTGCAAAAACATAGAAAAACGCTGTTTTTAACTATTCAAACTGATAAATTCAGGTTTCTTTCGTTCGAAACGGTGGATTTTTGTGAAATCACGATAAAACTGCTGTTTTAAACTTGCAAAAACATAGAAAAACGCTGTTTTGAACTACTCAAACTGATAAATTCATGTTTCTTTCGTGTGAAACGGCGATTTATGAGAAATGACGATAAAATTGCTGTTTTAAACTTGCAAAAACATAGAAAAACGCTGTTTTGAACTATTCAAACTGACAAATTCATGTTTCTTTCGTGTGAAACGGCGATTTATGAGAAATGACGATAAAATTGCTGTTTAAACTTGCAAAAACATAGAAAAACGCTGTTTTTAACTATTCAAACTGATAAATTCATGTTTCTTTCGTGTGAAACGGCGATTTATGAGAAAAGACGATAAAATTGCTGTTTTAAACTTGCAAAAACATAGAAAAACGCTGTTTTTAACTATTCAAACTGATAAATTCAGGTTTCTTTCGTTCGAAACGGTGGATTTTTGTGAAATCACGATAAAACTGCTGTTTTAAACTCGCAAAAACATAGAAAAACGCTGTTTTGAACTATTCAAACTGATAAATTCATGTTTCTTTCGTGTGAAACGGCGATTTATGAGAAATGACGATAAAATTGCTGTTTTAAACTTGCAAAAACATAGAAAAACGCTGTTTTTAACTATTTAAACTGATAAATTCAGGTTTCTTTCGTGTGAAACGGCGATTTATGAGAAATGACGATAAAATTGCTGTTTTAAACTTGCAAAAACATAGAAAAACGCTGTTTTCAACTATTCAAACTGACAAATTCATGTTTCTTTCGTGTGAAACGGCGATTTATGAGAAATGACGATAAAATTGCTGTTTTAAACATGAAAAAACATAGAAAAACGCTGTTTTGAACTATTCAAACTGACAAATTCATGTTTCTTTCGTGTGAAACGGCGATTTATGAGAAATGACGATAAAATTGCTGTTTTAAACTTGCAAAAACATAGAAAAACGCTGTTTTGAACTATTCAAACTGACAAATTCATGTTTCTTTCGTGTGAAACGGCGATTTATGAGAAATGACGATAAAATTGCTGTTTAAACTTGCAAAAACATAGAAAAACGCTGTTTTTAACTATTCAAACTGATAAATTCATGTTTCTTTCGTGTGAAACGGCGATTTATGAGAAATGACGATAAAATTGCTGTTTTAAACTTGCAAAAACATAGAAAAACGCTGTTTTTAACTATTCAAACTGATAAATTCAGGTTTCTTTCGTTCGAAACGGTGGATTTTTGTGAAATCACGATAAAACTGCTGTTTTAAACTTGCAAAAACATAGAAAAACGCTGTTTTGAACTATTCAAACTGATAAATTCATGTTTCTTTCGTGTGAAACGGCGATTTATGAGAAATGACGATAAAATTGCTGTTTTAAACATGAAAAAACATAGAAAAACGCTGTTTTGAACTATTCAAACTGACAAATTCATGTTTCTTTCGTGTGAAACGGCGATTTATGAGAAATGACGATTAAATTGCTGTTTTAAACTTGCAAAAACATAGAAAAACGCTGTTTTTAACTATTCAAACTGATAAATTCAGGTTTCTTTCGTTCGAAACGGTGGATTTTTGTGAAACCACGATAAAACTGCTGTTTTAAACTTGCAAAAACATAGAAAAACGCTGTTTTGAAATATTCAAACTGATAAATTCATGTTTCTTTCGTGTGAAACGGCGATTTATGAGAAATGACGATAAAATTGCTGTTTTAAACTTGCAAAAACATAGAAAAACGCTGTTTTTAACTATTCAAACTGACAAATTCATGTTTCTTTCGTGTGAAACGGCGTTTTATGAGAAATGACGATAAAATTGCTGTTTTAAACTTGCAAAACATAGAAAAACGCTGTTTTGAACTATTCAAACTGACAAATTCATGTTTCTTTCGTGTGAAACGGCGATTTATGAGAAAAGACGATAAAATTGCTGTTTTAAACTTGCAAAAACATAGAAAAACGCTGTTTTTAACTATTCAAACTGATAAATTCAGGTTTCTTTCGTTCGAAACGGTGGATTTTTGTGAAATCACGATAAAACTGCTGTTTTAAACTCGCAAAAACATAGAAAAACGCTGTTTTGAACTATTCAAACTGATAAATTCATGTTTCTTTCGTGTGAAACGGCGATTTATGAGAAATGACGATAAAATTGCTGTTTTAAACTTGCAAAAACATAGAAAAACGCTGTTTTTAACTATTCAAACTGATAAATTCAGGTTTCTTTCGTGTGAAACGGCGATTTATGAGAAATGACGATAAAATTGCTGTTTTAAACTTGCAAAACATAGAAAAACGCTGTTTTGAACTATTCAAACTGACAAATTCATGTTTCTTTCGTGTGAAACGGCGATTTATGAGAAATGACGATAAAATTGCTGTTTTAAACTTGCAAAAACATAGAAAAACGCTGTTCTTAACTATTCAAACTGACAAATTCATGTTTCTTTCGTGTGAAACGGCGATTTATGAGAAATGACAATAAAATTGCTGTTTTAAACATGAAAAAACATAGAAAAACGCTATTTTGAACTATTCAAACTGACAAATTCATGTTTCTTTCGTGTGAAACGGCGATTTATGAGAAATGACGATAAAATTGCTGTTTTAAACTTGCAAAAACATAGAAAAACGCTGTTCTTAACTATTCAAACTGACAAATTCATGTTTCTTTCGTGTGAAACGGCGATTTATGAGAAATGACAATAAAATTGCTGTTTTAAACTTGCAAAAACATAGAAAAACGCTGTTTTGAACTATTCAAACTGACAAATTCATGTTTCTTTCGTGTGAAACGGCGATTTATGAGAAATGACGATAAAATTGCTGTTTTAAACTTGCAAAAACATAGAAAAACGCTGTTCTTAACTATTCAAACTGACAAATTCATGTTTCTTTCGTGTGAAACGGCGATTTATGAGAAATGACAATAAAATTGCTGTTTTAAACATGAAAAAACATAGAAAAACGCTATTTTGAACTATTCAAACTGACAAATTCATGTTTCTTTCGTGTGAAACGGCGATTTATGAGAAATGACGATAAAATTGCTGTTTTAAACTTGCAAAAACATAGAAAAACGCTGTTTTGAACTATTCAAAATGACAAATTCATGTTTCTTTCGTGTGAAACGGCGATTTATGAGAAATGACAATAAAATTGCTGTTTTAAACTTGCAAAAACATAGAAAAACGCTGTTTTTAACTATTCAAACTGATAAATTCATGTTTCTTTCGTGTGAAACGGCGATTTATGAGAAATGACGATAAAATTGCTGTTTTAAACTTGCAAAAACATAGAAAAACGCTGTTTTTAACTATTCAAACTGATAAATTCAGGTTTCTTTCGTTCGAAACGGTGGATTTTTGTGAAATCACGATAAAACTGCTGTTTTAAACTTGCAAAAACATAGAAAAACGCTGTTTTGAACTACTCAAACTGATAAATTCATGTTTCTTTCATGTGAAACGGCGATTTATGAGAAATGACGATAAAATTGCTGTTTTAAACTTGCAAAAACATAGAAAAACGCTGTTTTGAACTATTCAAACTGACAAATTCATGTTTCTTTCGTGTGAAACGGCGATTTATGAGAAATGACGATAAAATTGCTGTTTAAACTTGCAAAAACATAGAAAAACGCTGTTTTTAACTATTCAAACTGATAAATTCATGTTTCTTTCGTGTGAAACGGCGATTTATGAGAAATAACGATAAAATTGCTGTTTTAAACTTGCAAAAACATAGAAAAACGCTGTTTTTAACTATTCAAACTGATAAATTCAGGTTTCTTTCGTTCGAAACGGTGGATTTTTGTGAAATCACGATAAAACTGCTGTTTTAAACTTGCAAAAACATAGATAAACGCTGTTTTGAACTACTCAAACTGATAAATTCATGTTTCTTTCGTGTGAAACGGCGATTTATGAGAAATGACGATAAAATTGCTGTTTTAAACTTGCAAAAACATAGAAAAACGCTGTTTTGAACTATTCAAACTGACAAATTCATGTTTCTTTCGTGTGAAACGGCGATTTATGAGAAATGACGATAAAATTGCTGTTTAAACTTGCAAAAACATAGAAAAACGCTGTTTTTAACTATTCAAACTGATAAATTCATGTTTCTTTCGTGTGAAACGGCGATTTATGAGAAAAGACGATAAAATTGCTGTTTTAAACTTGCAAAAACATAGAAAAACGCTGTTTTTAACTATTCAAACTGATAAATTCAGGTTTCTTTCGTTCGAAACGGTGGATTTTTGTGAAATCACGATAAAACTGCTGTTTTAAACTCGCAAAAACATAGAAAAACGCTGTTTTGAACTATTCAAACTGATAAATTCATGTTTCTTTCGTGTGAAACGGCGATTTATGAGAAATGACGATAAAATTGCTGTTTTAAACTTGCAAAAACATAGAAAAACGCTGTTTTTAACTATTTAAACTGATAAATTCAGGTTTCTTTCGTGTGAAACGGCGATTTATGAGAAATGACGATAAAATTGCTGTTTTAAACTTGCAAAAACATAGAAAAACGCTGTTTTCAACTATTCAAACTGACAAATTCATGTTTCTTTCGTGTGAAACGGCGATTTATGAGAAATGACGATAAAATTGCTGTTTTAAACATGAAAAAACATAGAAAAACGCTGTTTTGAACTATTCAAACTGACAAATTCATGTTTCTTTCGTGTGAAACGGCGATTTATGAGAAATGACGATAAAATTGCTGTTTTAAACTTGCAAAAACATAGAAAAACGCTGTTTTGAACTATTCAAACTGACAAATTCATGTTTCTTTCGTGTGAAACGGCGATTTATGAGAAATGACGATAAAATTGCTGTTTTAAACTTGCAAAAACATAGAAAAACGCTGTTTTTAACTATTCAAACTGACAAATTCATGTTTCTTTCGTGTGAAACGGCGATTTATGAGAAATGACAATAAAATTGCTGTTTTAAACATGAAAAAACATAGAAAAACGCTATTTTGAAC
This sequence comes from Poecilus cupreus, assembly GCA_963942605.1. Taxonomy (NCBI): domain Eukaryota; kingdom Metazoa; phylum Arthropoda; class Insecta; order Coleoptera; family Carabidae; genus Poecilus; species Poecilus cupreus. Next base: position 42,399 of record CAWWDY010001191.1, on the reverse strand, counting down.
TATTCAAACTGACAAATTCATGTTTCTTTCGTGTGAAACGGCGATTTATGAGAAATGACGATAAAATTGCTGTTTTAAACTTGCAAAAACATAGAAAAACGCTGTTTTGAACTATTCAAAATGACAAATTCATGTTTCTTTCGTGTGAAACGGCGATTTATGAGAAATGACAATAAAATTGCTGTTTTAAACTTGCAAAAACATAGAAAAACGCTGTTTTGAACTATTCAAACTGATAAATTCATGTTTCTTTCGTGTGAAACGGCGATTTATGAGAAATGACGATAAAATTGCTGTTTTAAACTTGCAAAAATATAGAAAAACGCTGTTTTGAACTATTCAAACTGACAAATTCATGTTTCTTTCGTGTGAAACGGCGATTTATGAGAAATGACGATAAAATTGCTGTTTTAAACTTGCAAAAACATAGAAAAACGCTGTTTTTAACTTTTCAAACTGATAAATTCATGTTTCTTTCGTGTGAAACGGCGATTTATGAGAAATGACGATAAAATTGCTGTTTTAAACTTGCAAAAACATAGAAAAACGCTGTTTTTAACTATTCAAACTGATAAATTCAGGTTTCTTTCGTTCGAAACGGTGGATTTTTGTGAAATCACGATAAAACTGCTGTTTTAAACTTGCAAAAACATAGAAAAACGCTGTTTTGAACTATTCAAACTGATAAATTCATGTTTCTTTCGTGTGAAACGGTGATTTATGAGAAATGACGATAAAATTGCTGTTTTAAACTTGCAAAAACATAGAAAAACGCTGTTTTGAACTATTCAAACTGACAAATTCATGTTTCTTTCGTGTGAAACGGCGATTTATGAGAAATGACGATAAAATTGCTGTTTTAAACTTGCAAAAACATAGAAAAACGCTGTTTTTAACTATTCAAACTGACAAATTCATGTTTCTTTCGTGTGAAACGGCGATTTATGAGAAATGACAATAAAATTGCTGTTTTAAATATGAAAAAACATAGAAAAACGCTGTTTTGAACTATTCAAACTGACAAATTCATGTTTCTTTCGTGTGAAACGGCGATTTATGAGAAATGACGATAAAATTGCTGTTTTAAACTTGCAAAAACATAGAAAAACGCTGTTTTGAACTATTCAAACTGACAAATTCATGTTTCTTTCGTGTGAAACGGCGATTTATGAGAAATGACGATAAAATTGCTGTTTAAACTTGCAAAAACATAGAAAAACGCTGTTTTTAACTATTCAAACTGATAAATTCAGGTTTCTTTCGTTCGAAACGGTGGATTTTTGTGAAATCACGATAAAACTGCTGTTTTAAACTTGCAAAAACATAGAAAAACGCTGTTTTGAACTACTCAAACTGATAAATTCATGTTTCTTTCGTGTGAAACGGCGATTTATGAGAAATGACGATAAAATTGCTGTTTTAAACTTGCAAAAACATAGAAAAACGCTGTTTTTAACTATTCAAACTGATAAATTCAGGTTTCTTTCGTTCGAAACGGTGGATTTTTGTGAAATCACGATAAAACTGCTGTTTTAAACTTGCAAAAACATAGAAAAACGCTGTTTTGAACTACTCAAACTGATAAATTCATGTTTCTTTCGTGTGAAACGGCGATTTATGAGAAATGACGATAAAATTGCTGTTTTAAACTTGCAAAAACATAGAAAAACGCTGTTTTGAACTATTCAAACTGACAAATTCATGTTTCTTTCGTGTGAAACGGCGATTTATGAGAAATGACGATAAAATTGCTGTTTAAACTTGCAAAAACATAGAAAAACGCTGTTTTTAACTATTCAAACTGATAAATTCATGTTTCTTTCGTGTGAAACGGCGATTTATGAGAAAAGACGATAAAATTGCTGTTTTAAACTTGCAAAAACATAGAAAAACGCTGTTTTTAACTATTCAAACTGATAAATTCAGGTTTCTTTCGTTCGAAACGGTGGATTTTTGTGAAATCACGATAAAACTGCTGTTTTAAACTCGCAAAAACATAGAAAAACGCTGTTTTGAACTATTCAAACTGATAAATTCATGTTTCTTTCGTGTGAAACGGCGATTTATGAGAAATGACGATAAAATTGCTGTTTTAAACTTGCAAAAACATAGAAAAACGCTGTTTTTAACTATTTAAACTGATAAATTCAGGTTTCTTTCGTGTGAAACGGCGATTTATGAGAAATGACGATAAAATTGCTGTTTTAAACTTGCAAAAACATAGAAAAACGCTGTTTTCAACTATTCAAACTGACAAATTCATGTTTCTTTCGTGTGAAACGGCGATTTATGAGAAATGACGATAAAATTGCTGTTTTAAACATGAAAAAACATAGAAAAACGCTGTTTTGAACTATTCAAACTGACAAATTCATGTTTCTTTCGTGTGAAACGGCGATTTATGAGAAATGACGATAAAATTGCTGTTTTAAACTTGCAAAAACATAGAAAAACGCTGTTTTGAACTATTCAAACTGACAAATTCATGTTTCTTTCGTGTGAAACGGCGATTTATGAGAAATGACGATAAAATTGCTGTTTAAACTTGCAAAAACATAGAAAAACGCTGTTTTTAACTATTCAAACTGATAAATTCATGTTTCTTTCGTGTGAAACGGCGATTTATGAGAAATGACGATAAAATTGCTGTTTTAAACTTGCAAAAACATAGAAAAACGCTGTTTTTAACTATTCAAACTGATAAATTCAGGTTTCTTTCGTTCGAAACGGTGGATTTTTGTGAAATCACGATAAAACTGCTGTTTTAAACTTGCAAAAACATAGAAAAACGCTGTTTTGAACTATTCAAACTGATAAATTCATGTTTCTTTCGTGTGAAACGGCGATTTATGAGAAATGACGATAAAATTGCTGTTTTAAACATGAAAAAACATAGAAAAACGCTGTTTTGAACTATTCAAACTGACAAATTCATGTTTCTTTCGTGTGAAACGGCGATTTATGAGAAATGACGATTAAATTGCTGTTTTAAACTTGCAAAAACATAGAAAAACGCTGTTTTTAACTATTCAAACTGATAAATTCAGGTTTCTTTCGTTCGAAACGGTGGATTTTTGTGAAACCACGATAAAACTGCTGTTTTAAACTTGCAAAAACATAGAAAAACGCTGTTTTGAAATATTCAAACTGATAAATTCATGTTTCTTTCGTGTGAAACGGCGATTTATGAGAAATGACGATAAAATTGCTGTTTTAAACTTGCAAAAACATAGAAAAACGCTGTTTTTAACTATTCAAACTGACAAATTCATGTTTCTTTCGTGTGAAACGGCGTTTTATGAGAAATGACGATAAAATTGCTGTTTTAAACTTGCAAAACATAGAAAAACGCTGTTTTGAACTATTCAAACTGACAAATTCATGTTTCTTTCGTGTGAAACGGCGATTTATGAGAAAAGACGATAAAATTGCTGTTTTAAACTTGCAAAAACATAGAAAAACGCTGTTTTTAACTATTCAAACTGATAAATTCAGGTTTCTTTCGTTCGAAACGGTGGATTTTTGTGAAATCACGATAAAACTGCTGTTTTAAACTCGCAAAAACATAGAAAAACGCTGTTTTGAACTATTCAAACTGATAAATTCATGTTTCTTTCGTGTGAAACGGCGATTTATGAGAAATGACGATAAAATTGCTGTTTTAAACTTGCAAAAACATAGAAAAACGCTGTTTTTAACTATTCAAACTGATAAATTCAGGTTTCTTTCGTGTGAAACGGCGATTTATGAGAAATGACGATAAAATTGCTGTTTTAAACTTGCAAAACATAGAAAAACGCTGTTTTGAACTATTCAAACTGACAAATTCATGTTTCTTTCGTGTGAAACGGCGATTTATGAGAAATGACGATAAAATTGCTGTTTTAAACTTGCAAAAACATAGAAAAACGCTGTTCTTAACTATTCAAACTGACAAATTCATGTTTCTTTCGTGTGAAACGGCGATTTATGAGAAATGACAATAAAATTGCTGTTTTAAACATGAAAAAACATAGAAAAACGCTATTTTGAACTATTCAAACTGACAAATTCATGTTTCTTTCGTGTGAAACGGCGATTTATGAGAAATGACGATAAAATTGCTGTTTTAAACTTGCAAAAACATAGAAAAACGCTGTTCTTAACTATTCAAACTGACAAATTCATGTTTCTTTCGTGTGAAACGGCGATTTATGAGAAATGACAATAAAATTGCTGTTTTAAACTTGCAAAAACATAGAAAAACGCTGTTTTGAACTATTCAAACTGACAAATTCATGTTTCTTTCGTGTGAAACGGCGATTTATGAGAAATGACGATAAAATTGCTGTTTTAAACTTGCAAAAACATAGAAAAACGCTGTTCTTAACTATTCAAACTGACAAATTCATGTTTCTTTCGTGTGAAACGGCGATTTATGAGAAATGACAATAAAATTGCTGTTTTAAACATGAAAAAACATAGAAAAACGCTATTTTGAACTATTCAAACTGACAAATTCATGTTTCTTTCGTGTGAAACGGCGATTTATGAGAAATGACGATAAAATTGCTGTTTTAAACTTGCAAAAACATAGAAAAACGCTGTTTTGAACTATTCAAAATGACAAATTCATGTTTCTTTCGTGTGAAACGGCGATTTATGAGAAATGACAATAAAATTGCTGTTTTAAACTTGCAAAAACATAGAAAAACGCTGTTTTTAACTATTCAAACTGATAAATTCATGTTTCTTTCGTGTGAAACGGCGATTTATGAGAAATGACGATAAAATTGCTGTTTTAAACTTGCAAAAACATAGAAAAACGCTGTTTTTAACTATTCAAACTGATAAATTCAGGTTTCTTTCGTTCGAAACGGTGGATTTTTGTGAAATCACGATAAAACTGCTGTTTTAAACTTGCAAAAACATAGAAAAACGCTGTTTTGAACTACTCAAACTGATAAATTCATGTTTCTTTCGTGTGAAACGGCGATTTATGAGAAATGACGATAAAATTGCTGTTTTAAACTTGCAAAAACATAGAAAAACGCTGTTTTGAACTATTCAAACTGACAAATTCATGTTTCTTTCGTGTGAAACGGCGATTTATGAGAAATGACGATAAAATTGCTGTTTAAACTTGCAAAAACATAGAAAAACGCTGTTTTTAACTATTCAAACTGATAAATTCATGTTTCTTTCGTGTGAAACGGCGATTTATGAGAAAAGACGATAAAATTGCTGTTTTAAACTTGCAAAAACATAGAAAAACGCTGTTTTTAACTATTCAAACTGATAAATTCAGGTTTCTTTCGTTCGAAACGGTGGATTTTTGTGAAATCACGATAAAACTGCTGTTTTAAACTCGCAAAAACATAGAAAAACGCTGTTTTGAACTATTCAAACTGATAAATTCATGTTTCTTTCATGTGAAACGGCGATTTATGAGAAATGACGATAAAATTGCTGTTTTAAACTTGCAAAAACATAGAAAAACGCTGTTTTTAACTATTTAAACTGATAAATTCAGGTTTCTTTCGTGTGAAACGGCGATTTATGAGAAATGACGATAAAATTGCTGTTTTAAACTTGCAAAAACATAGAAAAACGCTGTTTTCAACTATTCAAACTGACAAATTCATGTTTCTTTCGTGTGAAACGGCGATTTATGAGAAATGACGATAAAATTGCTGTTTTAAACATGAAAAAACATAGAAAAACGCTGTTTTGAACTATTCAAACTGACAAATTCATGTTTCTTTCGTGTGAAACGGCGATTTATGAGAAATGACGATAAAATTGCTGTTTTAAACTTGCAAAAACATAGAAAAACGCTGTTTTGAACTATTCAAACTGACAAATTCATGTTTCTTTCGTGTGAAACGGCGATTTATGAGAAATGACGATAAAATTGCAGTTTTAAACTTGCAAAAACATAGAAAAACGCTGTTTTTAACTATTCAAACTGACAAATTCATGTTTCTTTCGTGTGAAACGGCGATTTATGAGAAATGACAATAAAATTGCTGTTTTAAACATGAAAAAACATAGAAAAACGCTATTTTGAACTATTCAAACTGACAAATTCATGTTTCTTTCGTGTGAAACGGCGATTTATGAGAAATGACGATAAAATTGCTGTTTTAAACTTGCAAAAACATAGAAAAACGCTGTTTTGAACTATTCAAAATGACAAATTCATGTTTCTTTCGTGTGAAACGGCGATTTATGAGAAATGACAATAAAATTGCTGTTTTAAACTTGCAAAAACATAGAAAAACGCTGTTTTTAACTATTCAAACTGATAAATTCATGTTTCTTTCGTGTGAAACGGCGATTTATGAGAAATGACGATAAAATTGCTGTTTTAAACTTGCAAAAACATAGAAAAACGCTGTTTTTAACTATTCAAACTGATAAATTCAGGTTTCTTTCGTTCGAAACGGTGGATTTTTGTGAAATCACGATAAAACTGCTGTTTTAAACTTGCAAAAACATAGAAAAACGCTGTTTTGAACTACTCAAACTGATAAATTCATGTTTCTTTCATGTGAAACGGCGATTTATGAGAAATGACGATAAAATTGCTGTTTTAAACTTGCAAAAACATAGAAAAACGCTGTTTTGAACTATTCAAACTGACAAATTCATGTTTCTTTCGTGTGAAACGGCGATTTATGAGAAATGACGATAAAATTGCTGTTTAAACTTGCAAAAACATAGAAAAACGCTGTTTTTAACTATTCAAACTGATAAATTCATGTTTCTTTCGTGTGAAACGGCGATTTATGAGAAATAACGATAAAATTGCTGTTTTAAACTTGCAAAAACATAGAAAAACGCTGTTTTTAACTATTCAAACTGATAAATTCAGGTTTCTTTCGTTCGAAACGGTGGATTTTTGTGAAATCACGATAAAACTGCTGTTTTAAACTTGCAAAAACATAGAAAAACGCTGTTTTGAACTATTCAAACTGATAAATTCATGTTTCTTTCGTGTGAAACGGCGATTTATGAGAAATGACGATAAAATTGCTGTTTTAAACATGAAAAAACATAGAAAAACGCTGTTTTGAACTATTCAAACTGACAAATTCATGTTTCTTTCGTGTGAAACGGCGATTTATGAGAAATGACGATAAAATTGCTGTTTTAAACTTGCAAAAACATAGAAAAACGCTGTTTTTAACTATTCAAACTGATAAATTCAGGTTTCTTTCGTTCGAAACGGTGGATTTTTGTGAAATCACGATAAAACTGCTGTTTTTAAACTTGTAAAAACATAGAAAAACGCTGTTTTGAACTATTCAAACTGATAAATTCATGTTTCTTTCTTGCGAAACGGCGATTTATGAGAAATGACAATAAAATTGCTGTTTTAAACTTGCAAAAACATAGAAAAAACGCTGTTTTGAACTATTCAAACTGATAAATTCAGGTTTCTTTCGTGTGAAACGGCGATTTATGAGAAATGACGATAAAATTGCTGTTTTAAACTAGCAAAAACATAGAAAAACGCTGTTTTTAACTATTCAAACTGATAAATTCATGTTTCTTTCGTGTGAAACGGCGATTTATGAGAAATGACGATAAATTGCTGTTTTAAACTTGCAAAAACATAGAAAAACGCTGTTTTTAACTATTCAAACTGATAAATTCAGGTTTCTTTCGTGTGAAACGGCGATTTATGAAAAATGACGATAAAATTGCTGTTTTAAACTTGCAAAAACATAGAAAAACGCTGTTTTTAACTATTCAAACTGACAAATTCATGTTTCTTTCGTGTGAAACGGCGTTTTATGAGAAATGACGATAAAATTGCTGTTTTAAACTTGCAAAAACATAGAAAAACGCTGTTTTGAACTATTCAAACTGACAAATTCATGTTTCTTTCGTGTGAAACGGCGATTTATGAGAAATGACGATAAAATTGCTGTTTTAAACTTGTAAAAACATAGAAAAACGCTGTTTTGAACTATTCAAACTGACAAATTCATGTTTCTTTCGTGTGAAACGGCGATTTATGAGAAATGACGATAAAATTGCTGTTTTAAACTTGCAAAAACATAGAAAAACGCTGTTTTTAACTATTCAAACTGATAAATTCATGTTTCTTTCGTGTGAAACGGCGATTTATGAGAAATAACGATAAAATTGCTGTTTTAAACTTGCAAAAACATAGAAAAACGCTGTTTTTAACTTTCAAACTGACAAATTCATGTTTCTTTCGTGTGAAACGGCGTTTTATGAGAAATGACGATAAAATTGCTGTTTTAAACTTGCAAAAACATAGAAAAACGCTGTTTTGAACTATTCAAACTGATAAATTCAGGTTTCTTTCGTTCGAAACGGTGGATTTTTGTGAAATCACGATAAAACTGCTGTTTTAAACTTGCAAAAAAATAGAAAAACGCTGTTTTTAACTATTCAAACTGACAAATTCATGTTTCTTTCGTGTGAAACGGCGTTTTTTGAGAAATGACGATAAAATTGCTGTTTTAAACTTGCAAAAACATAGAAAAACGCTGTTTTGAACTATTCAAACTGACAAATTCATGTTTCTTTCGTGTGAAACGGCGATTTATGAGAAATGACGATAAAATTGCTGTTTTAAACTTGTAAAAACATAGAAAAACGCTGTTTTGAACTATTCAAACTGATAAATTCATGTTTCTTTCTTGCGAAACGGCGATTTATGAGAAATGACAATAAAATTGCTGTTTTAAACTTGCAAAAACATAGAAAAACGCTGTTTTGAACTATTCAAACTGATAAATTCAGGTTTCTTTCGTGTGAAACGGCGATTTATGAGAAATGACGGTAAAATTGCTGTTTTAAACTTGCAAAAACATAGAAAAACGCTGTTTTTAACTATTCAAACTGATAAATTCAAATTTCTTTCGTGTGAAACGGCGATTTATGAGAAATGACGATATAATTGCTGTTTTAAACTTGCAAAAACATAGAAAAACGCTGTTTTGAACTATTCAAACTGACAAATTCATGTTTCTTTCGTGTGAAACGGCGATTTATGAGAAATGACGATAAAATTGCTGTTTTAAACTTGCAAAAACATAGAAAAAACGCTGTTTTCAACTATTCAAACTGATAAATTCATGTTTCTTTCGTGTGAAACGGCGATTTATGAGAAATGACGATAAAATTGCTGTTTTAAACTTGCAAAAACATAGAAAAACGCTGTTTTTAACTATTCAAACTGACAAATTCATGTTTCTTTCGTGTGATACGGCGATTTATGAGAAATGACGATAAAATTGCTGTTTTAAACTTGCAAAAACATAGAAAAACTCTGTTTTGAACTATTCAAACTGATAAATTCATGTTTCTTTCTTGCGACACGGCGATTTATGAGAAATGACAATAAAATTGCTGTTTTAAACTTGCAAAAACATAGAAAAACGCTGGTTTGAACTATTCAAACTGACAAATTCATGTTTCTTAGAAAAACGCTGTTTTTAACTATTCAAACTGATAAATTCAGGTTTCTTTCGTGTGAAACGGCGATTTATGAGAAATGACGATAAAATTGCTGTTTTAAACTTGCAAAAACATAGAAAAACGCTGTTTTGAACTATTCAAACTGATAAATTCAGGTTTCTTTCGTTCGAAACGGTGGATTTTTGTGAAATCACGATAAAACTGCTGTTTTAAACTTGCAAAAACATAGAAAAACGCTGTTTTTAACTATTCAAACTGACAAATTCATGTTTCTTTCGTGTGAAACGGCGTTTTATGAGAAATGACGATAAAATTGCTGTTTTAAACTTGCAAAAACATAGAAAAACGCTGTTTTGAACTATTCAAACTGACAAATTCATGTTTCTTTCGTGTGAAACGGCGATTTATGAGAAATGACGATAAAAATGCTGTTTTAAACTTGCAAAAACATAGAAAAACGCTGTTTTTAACTATTCAAACTGATAAATTCATGTTTCTTTCGTGTGAAACGGCGATTTATGAGAAATGACGATAAAATTGCTGTTTTAAACTTGCAAAAACATAGAAAAACGCTGTTTTGAACTATTCAAACTGACAAATTCATGTTTCTTTCGTGTGAAACGGCGATTTATGAGAAATGACGATAAAATTGCTGTTTTAAACTTGCAAAAACATAGAAAAACGCTGTTTTGAACTATTCAAACTGACAAATTCATGTTTCTTTCGTGTGAAACGGCGATTTATGAGAAATGACGATAAAATTGCTGTTTTAAACTTGAAAAAACATAGATAAACGCTGTTTTGAACTATTCAAACTGACAAATTTATGTTTCTTTCGTGTGAAACGGCGATTTAAGAGAAATGACGATAAAATTGCTGTTTTAAACTTGCAAAAACATAGAAAAACGCTGTTTTTAACTATTCAAACTGATAAATTCATGTTTCTTTCGTGTGAAACGGCGATTTATGAGAAATGACGATAAAATTGCTGTTTTAAACTTGCAAAAACATAGAAAAACGCAGTTTTTAACTATTCAAACTGATAAATTCAGGTTTCTTTTGTGTGAAACGGCGATTTATGAGAAATGACGATAAAATTGCTGTTTTAAACTTGCAAAAACATAGAAAAACGCTGTTTTTAACTATTCAAACTGACAAATTCATGTTTCTTTTGTGTGAAACGGCGTTTTATGAGAAATGACGATAAAATTGCTGTTTTAAACTTGAAAAAACATAGAAAAACGCTGTTTTGAACTATTCAAACTGACAAATTCATGTTTCTTTCGTGTGAAACGGCGATTTATGAGAAATGACGATAAAATTGCTGTTTTAAACTAGCAAAAACATAGAAAAACGCTGTTTTTAACTATTCAAACTGATAAATTCATGTTTCTTTCGTGTGAAACGGCGATTTATGAGAAATGACGATAAAATTGCTGTTTTAAACTTGCAAAAACATAGAAAAACGCTGTTTTTAACTATTCAAACTGATAAATTCAGGTTTCTTTCGTGTGAAACGGCGATTTATGAGAAATGACGATAAAATTGCTGTTTTAAACTTGCAAAAACATAGAAAAACGCTGTTTTTAACTATTCAAACTGACAAATTCATGTTTCTTTCGTGTGAAACGGCGTTTTATGAGAAATGACGATAAAATTGCTGTTTTAAACTTGCAAAAACATAGAAAAACGTTGTTTTGAACTATTCAAACTGACAAATTCATGTTTCTTTCGTGTGAAACGGCGATTTATGAGAAATGACGATAAAATTGCTGTTTTAAACTTGCAAAAACATAGAAAAACGCTGTTTTGAACTATTCAAACTGATAAATTCATGTTTCTTTCTTGCGAAACGGCGATTTATGAGAAATGACAATAAAATTGCTGTTTTAAACTTGCAAAAACATAGAAAAACGCTGTTTTTAACTATTCAAACTGATAAATTCATGTTTCTTTCGTGTGAAACGGCGATTTATGAGAAATGACGATAAAATTGCTGTTTTAAACTTGCAAAAACATAGAAAAACGCTGTTTTTAACTATTCAAACTGATATATTCAGGTTTCTTTCGTGTGAAACGGCGATTTATGAGAAATGACGATAAAATTGCTGTTTTAAACTTGCAAAAACATAGAAAAACGCTGTTTTTAACTATTCAAACTGACAAATTCATGTTTCTTTCGTGTGAAACGGCGTTTTATGAGAAATGACGATAAAATTGCTGTTTTAAACTTGCAAAAACATAGAAAAACCCTGTTTTGAACTATTCAAACTGACAAATTCATGTTTCTTTCGTGTGAAACGGCGATTTATGAGAAATGACAATAAAATTGCTGTTTTAAACTTGCAAAAACATAGAAAAACGCTGTTTTGAACTATTCAAACTGACAAATTCATGTTTCTTTCGTGTGAAACGGCGATTTATGAGAAATGACGATAAAATTGCTGTTTTAAACTTGCAAACACATAGAAAAACGCTGTTTTGAACTACTCAAACTGACAAATTCATGTTTCTTTCGTGTGAAACGGCGATTTATGAGAAATGACGATAAAATTGCTGTTTTAAACTTGCAAAAACATAGAAAAAACGCTGTTTTCAACTATTCAAACTGATAAATTCATGTTTCTTTCGTGTGAAACGGCGATTTATGAGAAATGACGATAAAATTGCTGTTTTAAACTTGCAAAAACATAGAAAAACGCTGTTTTTAACTATTCAAACTGACAAATTCATGTTTCTTTCGTGTGAAACGGCGATTTATGAGAAATGACGATAAAATTGCTGTTTTAAACTAGCAAAAACATAGAAAAACGCTGTTTTGAACTATTCAAACTGATAAATTCATGTTTTTTTCGTGTGAAACGGCGATTTATGAGAAATGACGATAAAATTGCTGTTTTAAACTTGCAAAAACATAGAAAAACGCAGTTTTTAACTATTCAAACTGATAAATTCAGGTTTCTTTCGTGTGAAACGGCGATTTATGAGAAATGACGATAAAATTGCTGTTTTAAACTTGCAAAAACATAGAAAAACGCTGTTTTTAACTTTCAAACTGACAAATTCATGTTTCTTTCGTGTGAAACGGCGATTTATGAGAAATGACGATAAAATTGCTGTTTTAAACTTGAAAAAACATAGAAAAACGCTGTTTTGAACTATTCAAACTGACAAATTCATGTTTCTTTCGTGTGAAACGGCGATTTATGAGAAATGACGATAAAATTGCTGTTTTAAACTTGCAAAAACATAGAAAAACGCTGTTTTTAACTATTCAAACTGATAAATTCATGTTTCTTTCGTGTGAAACGGCGATTTAAGAGAAATGACGATAAAATTGCTGTTTTAAACTTGCAAAAACATAGAAAAACGCTGTTTTTAACTTCCAAACTGACAAATTCATGTTTCTTTCGTGTGAAACGGCGTTTTATGAGAAATGACGATAAAATTGCTGTTTTAAACTTGCAAAATCATAGAAAAACGCTGTTTTGAACTATTCAAACTGATAAATTCAGGTTTCTTTCGTTCGAAACGGTGGATTTTTGTGAAATCACGATAAAACTGCTGTTTTAAACTTGCAAAAAAATAGGAAAACGCTGTTTTTAACTATTCAAACTGACAAATTCATGTTTCTTTCGTGTGAAACAGCGTTTTATGAGAAATGACGATAAAATTGCTGTTTTAAACTTGCAAAAACATAGAAAAACGCTGTTTTGAACTATTCAAACTGACAAAATCATGTTTCTTTCATGTGAAACGGCGATTTATGAGAAATGACGCTAAAATTGCTGTTTTAAACTTGTAAAAACATAGAAAAACGCTGTTTTTGAACTATTCAAACTGATAAATTCTTGTTTCTTTCTTGCGAAACGGCGATTTATGAGAAATGACAATAAAATTGCTGTTTTAAACTTGCAAAAACATAGAAAAACGCTGTTTTGAACTATTCAAACTGATAAATTCAGGTTTCTTTCGTGTGAAACGGCGATTTATGAGATATGACGATAAAATTGCTGTTTTAAACTTGCAAAAACATAGAAAAACGTTGTTTTTAACTATTCAAACTGATAAATTCAGGTTTCTTTCGTGTGAAACGGCGATTTATGAGAAATGACGATATAATTGCTGTTTTAAACTTGTAAAAACATAGAAAAACGCTGTTTTGAACTATTCAAACTGACAAATTCATGTTTCTTTCGTGTGAAACGGCGATTTATGAGAAATGACGATAAAATTGCTGTTTTAAACTTGCAAAAACATAGAAAAACGCTGATTTGAATACTCAAACTGACAAATTCATGTTTCTTTCGTGTGAAACGGCGATTTATGAGAAATGACGATAAAATTGCTGTTTTAAACTTGCAAAAACATAGAAAAAACGTTGTTTTCAACTATTCAAACTGATAAATTCATGTTTCTTTCGTGTGAAACGGCGATTTATGAGAAATGACGATAAAATTGCTGTTTTAAACTTGCAAAAACATAGAAAAACGCTGTTTTGAACTATTCAAACTGACAAATTCATGTTTCTTTCGTGTGAAACGGCGATTTATGAGAAATGACGATAAAATTGCTGTTTTAAACTTGCAAAAACATAGAAAAACGCTGTTTTGAACTATTCAAACTGACAAATTCATGTTTCTTTCGTGTGAAACGGCGATTTATGAGAAATGACGATAAAATTGCTGTTTTTAAACTTGTAAAAACATAGAAAAACGCTGTTTTGAACTATTCAAACTGACAAATTCATGTTTCTTTCGTGTGAAACGGCGATTTATGAGAAATGACGATAAAATTGCTGTTTTAAACTTGCAAAAACATAGAAAAACGCTGTTTTTAACTATTCAAACTGATAAATTCATGTTTCTTTCGTGTGAAACGGCGATTTATGAGAAATGACGATAAAATTGCTGTTTTAAACTTGCAAAAACATAGAAAAACGCTGTTTTTAACTTTCAAACTGACAAATTCATGTTTCTTTCGTGTGAAACGGCGTTTTATGAGAAATGACGATAAAATTGCTGTTTTAAACTTGCAAAAACATAGAAAAACGCTGTTTTGAACTATTCAAACTGATAAATTCAGGTTTCTTTCGTTCGAAACGGTGGATTTTTGTGAAATCACGATAAAACTGCTGTTTTAAACTTGCAAAAAAATAGAAAAACGCTGTTTTTAACTATTCAAACTGACAAATTCATGTTTCTTACGTGTGAAACGGCGTTTTATGAGAAATGACGATAAAATTGCTGTTTTAAACTTGCAAAAACATAGAAAAACGCTGTTTTGAACTATTCAAACTGACAAATGCATGTTTCTTTCGTGTGAAACGGCGATTTATGAGAAATGACGATAAAATTGCTGTTTTAAACTTGAAAAAACATAGAAAAACGCTGTTTTGAACTATTCAAACTGACAAATTCATGTTTCTTTCGTGTGAAACGGCGATTTATGAGAAATGACGATAAAATTGCTGTTTTAAACTAGCAAAAACATAGAAAAACGCTGTTTTTAACTATTCAAACTGATAAATTCATGTTTCTTTCGTGTGAAACGGCGATTTATGAGAAATGACGATAAAATTGCTGTTTTAAACTTGCAAAAACATAGAAAAACGCTGTTTTTAACTATTCAAACTGATAAATTTAGGTTTCTTTCATGTGAAACGGCGATTTATGAGAAATGACGATAAAATTGCTGTTTTAAACTTGCAAAAACATAGAAAAACGCTGTTTTTAACTATTCAAACTGACAAATTCATGTTTCTTTCGTGTGAAACGGCGTTTTATGAGAAATGACGATAAAATTGCTGTTTTAAACTTGCAAAAACATAGAAAAACGCTGTTTTGAACTATTCAAACTGACAAATTCATGTTTCTTTCGTGTGAAACGGCGATTTATGAGAAATGACGATAAAATTGCTGTTTTAAACTTGCAAAAACATAGAAAAACGCTGTTTTGAACTATTCAAACTGATAAATTCATGTTTCTTTCTTGCGAAACGGCGATTTATGAGAAATGACAATAAAATTGCTGTTTTAAACTTGCAAAAACATAGAAAAACGCTGTTTTGAACTATTCAAACTGATAAATTCATGTTTCTTTCGTGTGAAACGGCGATTTATGAGAAATGACGATAAAATTGCTGTTTTAAACTTGCAAAAACATAGAAAAACGCTGTTTTTAACTATTCAAACTGATAAATTCAGGTTTCTTTCGTGTGAAACGGCGATTTCTGAGAAATGACAATAAAATTGCTGTTTTAAACTTGCAAAAACATAGAAAAACGCTGTTTTTAACTATTCAAACTGACAAATTCATGTTTCTTTCGTGTGAAACGGCGTTTTATGAGAAATGACGATAAAATTGCTGTTTTAAACTTGCAAAAACATAGAAAAACCCTGTTTTGAACTATTCAAACTGACAAATTCATGTTTCGTTCGTGTGAAACGGCGATTTATGAGAAATGACAATAAAATTGCTGTTTTAAACTTGCAAAAACATAGAAAAACGCTGTTTTGAACTATTCAAACTGACAAATTCATGTTTCTTTCGTGTGAAACGGCGATTTATGAGAAATGACGATAAAATTGCTGTTTTAAACTTGCAAAAACATAGAAAAACGCTGTTTTGAACTACTCAAACTGACAAATTCATGTTTCTTTCGTGTGAAACGGCGATTTATGAGAAATGACGATAAAATTGCTGTTTTAAACTTGCAAAAACATAGAAAAAACGCTGTTTTCAACTATTCAAACTGATAAATTCATGTTTCTTTCGTGTGAAACGGCGATTTATGAGAAATGACGATAAAATTGCTGTTTTAAACTTGCAAAAACATAGAAAAACGCTGTTTTTAACTATTCAAACTGACAAATTCATGTTTCTTTCGTGTGAAACGGCGATTTATGAGAAATGACGATAAATCTGCTGTTTTAAACTAGCAAAAACATAGAAAAACGCTGTTTTGAACTATTCAAACTGATAAATTCATGTTTTTTTCGTGTGAAACGGCGATTTATGAGAAATGACGATAAAATTGCTGTTTTAAACTTGCAAAAACATAGAAAAACGCTGTTTTGAACTATTCAAACTGACAAATTCATGTTTCTTTCGTGTGAAACGGCGATTTATGAGAAATGACGATAAAATTGCTGTTTTAAACTTGCAAAAACATAGAAAAACGCTGTTTTGAACTATTCAAACTGATAAATTCATGTTTCTTTCTTGCGAAACGGCGATTTATGAGAAATGACAATAAAATTGCTGTTTTAAACTTGCAAAAACATAGAAAAACGCTGTTTTGAACTATTCAAACTGATAAATTCATGTTTCTTTCGTGTGAAACGGCGATTTATGAGAAATGACGATAAAATTGCTGTTTTAAACTTGCAAAAACATAGAAAAACGCTGTTTTTAACTATTCAAACTGATAAATTCAGGTTTCTTTCGTGTGAAACGGCGATTTCTGAGAAATGACAATAAAATTGCTGTTTTAAACTTGCAAAAACATAGAAAAACGCTGTTTTTAACTATTCAAACTGACAAATTCATGTTTCTTTCGTGTGAAACGGCGTTTTATGAGAAATGACGATAAAATTGCTGTTTTAAACTTGCAAAAACATAGAAAAACCCTGTTTTGAACTATTCAAACTGACAAATTCATGTTTCGTTCGTGTGAAACGGCGATTTATGAGAAATGACAATAAAATTGCTGTTTTAAACTTGCAAAAACATAGAAAAACGCTGTTTTGAACTATTCAAACTGACAAATTCATGTTTCTTTCGTGTGAAACGGCGATTTATGAGAAATGACGATAAAATTGCTGTTTTAAACTTGCAAAAACATAGAAAAACGCTGTTTTGAACTACTCAAACTGACAAATTCATGTTTCTTTCGTGTGAAACGGCGATTTATGAGAAATGACGATAAAATTGCTGTTTTAAACTTGCAAAAACATAGAAAAAACGCTGTTTTCAACTATTCAAACTGATAAATTCATGTTTCTTTCGTGTGAAACGGCGATTTATGAGAAATGACGATAAAATTGCTGTTTTAAACTTGCAAAAACATAGAAAAACGCTGTTTTTAACTATTCAAACTGACAAATTCATGTTTCTTTCGTGTGAAACGGCGATTTATGAGAAATGACGATAAATCTGCTGTTTTAAACTAGCAAAAACATAGAAAAACGCTGTTTTGAACTATTCAAACTGATAAATTCATGTTTTTTTCGTGTGAAACGGCGATTTATGAGAAATGACGATAAAATTGCTGTTTTAAACTTGCAAAAACATAGAAAAACGCAGTTTTTAACTATTCAAACTGATAAATTCAGGTTTCTTTCGTGTGAAACGGCGATTTATGAGAAATGACGATAAAATTGCTGTTTTAAACTTGCAAAAACATAGAAAAACGCTGTTTTTAACTTTCAAACTGACAAATTCATGTTTCTTTCGTGTGAAACGGCGTTTTATGAGAAATGACGATAAAATTGCTGTTTTAAACTTGCAAAAACATAGAAAAACGCTGTTTTGAACTATTCAAACTGACAAATTCATGTTTCTTTCGTGTGAAACGGCGATTTATGAGAAATGACGATAAAATTGCTGTTTTAAACTTGTAAAAACATAGAAAAACGCTGTTTTGAACTATTCAAACTGATAAATTCATGTTTCTTTCTTGCGAAACGGCGATTTATGAGAAATGACAATAAAATTGCTGTTTTAAACTTGCAAAAACATAGAAAAACGCTGTTTTGAACTATTCAAACTGATAAATTCAGGTTTCTTTCGTGTGAAACGGCGATTTATGAGAAATGACGATAAAATTGCTGTTTTAAACTTGCAAAAACATAGAAAAACGCTGTTTTTAACTATTCAAACTGATAAATTTAGGTTTCTTTCGTGTGAAACGGCGATTTATGAGAAATGACGATATAATTGCTGTTTTAAACTTGCAAAAACATAGAAAAACGCTGTTTTGAACTATTCAAACTGACAAATTCATGTTTCTTTCGTGTGAAACGGCGATTTATGAGAAATGACGATTAAATTGCTGTTTTAAACTTGCAAAAACATAGAAAAAACGCTGTTTTCAACTATTCAAACTGATAAATTCATGTTTCTTTCGTGTGAAACGGCGATTTATGAGTAATGACGATAAAATTGCTGTTTTAAACTTGCAAAAACATAGAAAAACGCTGTTTTTAACTATTCAAACTGATAAATTCATGTTTTTTTCGTGTGAAACGGCGATTTATGAGAAATGACGATAAAATTGCTGTTTTAAACTTACAAAAACATAGAAAAACGCTGTTTTTAACTATTCAAACTGACAAATTCATGTTTCTTTCGTGTGAAACGGCGATTTATGAGAAATGACGATAAATCTGCTGTTTTAAACTAGCAAAAACATAGAAAAACGCTGTTTTGAACTATTCAAACTGATAAATTCATGTTTTTTTCGTGTGAAACGGCGATTTATGAGAAATGACGATAAAATTGCTGTTTTAAACTTGCAAAAACATAGAAAAACGCAGTTTTTAACTATTCAAACTGATAAATTCAGGTTTCTTTCGTGTGAAACGGCGATTTATGAGAAATGACGATAAAATTGCTGTTTTAAACTTGCAAAAACATAGAAAAACGCTGTTTTTAACTTTCAAACTGACAAATTCATGTTTCTTTCGTGTGAAACGGCGTTTTATGAGAAATGACGATAAAATTGCTGTTTTAAACTTGCAAAAACATAGAAAAACGCTGTTTTGAACTATTCAAACTGACAAATTCATGTTTCTTTCGTGTGAAACGGCGATTTATGAGAAATGACGATAAAATTGCTGTTTTAAACTTGTAAAAACATAGAAAAACGCTGTTTTGAACTATTCAAACTGATAAATTCATGTTTCTTTCTTGCGAAACGGCGATTTATGAGAAATGACAATAAAATTGCTGTTTTAAACTTGCAAAAACATAGAAAAACGCTGTTTTGAACTATTCAAACTGATAAATTCAGGTTTCTTTCGTGTGAAACGGCGATTTATGAGAAATGACGATAAAATTGCTGTTTTAAACTTGCAAAAACATAGAAAAACGCTGTTTTTAATTATTCAAACTGATAAATTCAGGTTTCTTTCGTGTGAAACGGCGATTTATGAGAAATGACGATAAAATTGCTGTTTTAAACTTGCAAAAACATAGAAAAACGCTGTTTTTAACTATTCAAACTGACAAATTCATGTTTCTTTCGTGTGAAACGGCGTTTTATGAGAAATGACGATAAAATTGCAGTTTTAAACTTGCAAAAACATAGAAAAACGCTGTTTTGAACTATTCAAACTGACAAATTCATGTTTCTTTCGTGTGAAACGGCGATTTATGAGAAATGACGATAAAATTGCTGTTTTAAACTTGCAAAAACATGGAAAATCGCTGTTTTGAACTATTCAAACTGATAAATTCATGTTTCTTTCTTGCGAAACGGCGATTTATGAGAAATGACAATAAAATTGCTGTTTTAAACTTGCAAAAACATAGAAAAACGCAGTTTTTAACTATTCAAACTGATAAATTCAGGTTTCTTTCGTGTGAAACGGCGATTTATGAGAAATGACGATAAAATTGCTGTTTTAAACTTGCAAAAACATAGAAAAACGCTGTTTTTAACTTTCAAACTGACAAATTCATGTTTCTTTCGTGTGAAACGGCGTTTTATGAGAAATGACGATAAAATTGCTGTTTTAAACTTGCAAAAACATAGAAAAAACGCTGTTTTGAACTATTCAAAATGATAAATTCAGGTTTCTTTCGTTCGAAACGGTGGATTTTTGTGAAATCACGATAAAACTGCTGTTTTAAACTAGCAAAAAAATAGAAAAAAGCTGTTTTTAACTATTCAAACTGACAAATTCATGTTTCTTTCGTGTGAAACGGCGTTTTATGAGAAATGACGATAAAATTGCTGTTTTAAACTTGCAAAAACATAGAAAAACGCTGTTTTGAACTATTCAAACTGACAAATTCATGTTTCTTTCGTGTGAAACGGCGATTTATGAGAAATGACGATAAAATTGCTGTTTTAAACTTGTAAAAACATAGAAAAACGCTGTTTTGAACTATTCAAACTGATAAATTCATGTTTCTTTCTTGCGAAACGGCGATTTATGAGAAATGACAATAAAATTGCTGTTTTAAACTTGCAAAAACATAGAAAAACGCTGTTTTGAACTATTCAAACTGATAAATTCAGGTTTCTTTCGTGTGAAACGGCGATTTATGAGAAATGACGATAAAATTGCTGTTTTAAACTTGCAAAAACATAGAAAAACGCTGTTTTTAACTATTCAAACTGATAAATTCAGGTTTCTTTCGTGTGAAACGGCGATTTATGAGAAATGACGATAAAATTGCTGTTTTAAACTTGCAAAAACATAGAAAAACGCTGTTTTTAACTATTCAAACTGACAAATTCATGTTTCTTTCGTGTGAAACGGCGTTTTATGAGAAATGACGATAAAATTGCTGTTTTAAACTTGCAAAAACATAGAAAAACGCTGTTTTGAACTATTCAAACTGACAAATTCATGTTTCTTTCGTGTGAAACGGCGATTTATGAGAAATGACGATAAAATTGCTGTTTTAAACTTGTAAAAACATAGAAAAACGCTGTTTTGAACTATTCAAACTGATAAATTCATGTTTCTTTCTTGCGAAACGGCGATTTATGAGAAATGACAATAAAATTGCTGTTTTAAACTTGCAAAAACATAGAAAAACGCTGTTTTGAACTATTCAAACTGATAAATTCAGGTTTCTTTCGTGTGAAACGGCGATTTATGAGAAATGACGATAAAATTGCTGTTTTAAACTTGCAAAAACATAGAAAAACGCTGTTTTTAACTATTCAAACTGATAAATTTAGGTTTCTTTCGTGTGAAACGGCGATTTATGAGAAATGACGATATAATTGCTGTTTTAAACTTGCAAAAACATAGAAAAACGCTGTTTTGAACTATTCAAACTGACAAATTCATGTTTCTTTCGTGTGAAACGGCGATTTATGAGAAATGACGATAAAATTGCTGTTTTAAACTTGCAAAAACATAGAAAAAACGCTGTTTTCAACTATTCAAACTGATAAATTCATGTTTCTTTCGTGTGAAACGGCGATTTATGAGTAATGACGATAAAATTGCTGTTTTAAACTTGCAAAAACATAGAAAAACGCTGTTTTTAACTATTCAAACTGATAAATTCATGTTTTTTTCGTGTGAAACGGCGATTTATGAGAAATGACGATAAAATTGCAGTTTTAAACTTACAAAAACATAGAAAAACGCTGTTTTTAACTATTCAAACTGACAAATTCATGTTTCTTTCGTGTGAAACGGCGATTTATGAGAAATGACGATAAATCTGCTGTTTTAAACTAGCAAAAACATAGAAAAACGCTGTTTTGAACTATTCAAACTGATAAATTCATGTTTTTTTCGTGTGAAACGGCGATTTATGAGAAATGACGATAAAATTGCTGTTTTAAACTTGCAAAAACATAGAAAAACGCAGTTTTTAACTATTCAAACTGATAAATTCAGGTTTCTTTCGTGTGAAACGGCGATTTATGAGAAATGACGATAAAATTGCTGTTTTAAACTTGCAAAAAACATAGAAAAACGCTGTTTTTAACTTTCAAACTGACAAATTCATGTTTCTTTCGTGTGAAACGGCGTTTTATGAGAAATGACGATAAAATTGCTGTTTTAAACTTGCAAAAACATAGAAAAACGCTGTTTTGAACTATTCAAACTGACAAATTCATGTTTCTTTCGTGTGAAACGGCGATTTATGAGAAATGACGATAAAATTGCTGTTTTAAACTTGTAAAAACATAGAAAAACGCTGTTTTGAACTATTCAAACTGATAAATTCATGTTTCTTTCTTGCGAAACGGCGATTTATGAGAAATGACAATAAAATTGCTGTTTTAAACTTGCAAAAACATAGAAAAACGCTGTTTTGAACTATTCAAACTGATAAATTCAGGTTTCTTTCGTGTGAAACGGCGATTTATGAGAAATGACGATAAAATTGCTGTTTTAAACTTGCAAAAACATAGAAAAACGCTGTTTTTAATTATTCAAACTGATAAATTCAGGTTTCTTTCGTGTGAAACGGCGATTTATGAGAAATGACGATAAAATTGCTGTTTTAAACTTGCAAAAACATAGAAAAACGCTGTTTTTAACTATTCAAACTGACAAATTCATGTTTCTTTCGTGTGAAACGGCGTTTTATGAGAAATGACGATAAAATTGCAGTTTTAAACTTGCAAAAACATAGAAAAACGCTGTTTTGAACTATTCAAACTGACAAATTCATGTTTCTTTCGTGTGAAACGGCGATTTATGAGAAATGACGATAAAATTGCTGTTTTAAACTTGCAAAAACATGGAAAATCGCTGTTTTGAACTATTCAAACTGATAAATTCATGTTTCTTTCTTGCGAAACGGCGATTTATGAGAAATGACAATAAAATTGCTGTTTTAAACTTGCAAAAACATAGAAAAACGCAGTTTTTAACTATTCAAACTGATAAATTCAGGTTTCTTTCGTGTGAAACGGCGATTTATGAGAAATGACGATAAAATTGCTGTTTTAAACTTGCAAAAACATAGAAAAACGCTGTTTTTAACTTTCAAACTGACAAATTCATGTTTCTTTCGTGTGAAACGGCGTTTTATGAGAAATGACGATAAAATTGCTGTTTTAAACTTGCAAAAACATAGAAAAACGCTGTTTTGAACTATTCAAAATGATAAATTCAG
The DNA here is from genome assembly GCA_963942605.1 of Poecilus cupreus. Classification (NCBI taxonomy): domain Eukaryota; kingdom Metazoa; phylum Arthropoda; class Insecta; order Coleoptera; family Carabidae; genus Poecilus; species Poecilus cupreus. The sequence goes on along the minus strand of CAWWDY010001191.1, from coordinate 19,134 downwards.
GTTTCTTTCGTTCGAAACGGTGGATTTTTGTAAAATCACGATAAAACTGCTGTTTTAAACTAGCAAAAAAATAGAAAAAAGCTGTTTTTAACTATTCAAACTGACAAATTCATGTTTCTTTCGTGTGAAACGGCGTTTTATGAGAAATGACGATAAAATTGCTGTTTTAAACTTGAAAAACATAGAAAAACGCTGTTTTGAACTATTCAAACTGACAAATTCATGTTTCTTTCGTGTGAAACGGCGATTTATGAGAAATGACGATAAAATTGCTGTTTTAAACTTGTAAAAACATAGAAAAACGCTGTTTTGAACTATTCAAACTGATAAATTCATGTTTCTTTCTTGCGAAACGGCGATTTATGAGAAATGACAATAAAATTGCTGTTTTAAACTTGCAAAAACATAGAAAAACGCTGTTTTGAACTATTCAAACTGATAAATTCAGGTTTCTTTCGTGTGAAACGGCGATTTATGAGAAATGACGATAAAATTGCTGTTTTAAACTTGCAAAAACATAGAAAAACGCTGTTTTTAACTATTCAAACTGATAAATTCAGGTTTCTTTCGTGTGAAACGGCGATTTATGAGAAATGACGATAAAATTGCTGTTTTAAACTTGCAAAAACATAGAAAAACGCTGTTTTTAACTATTCAAACTGACAAATTCATGTTTCTTTCGTGTGAAACGGCGTTTTATGAGAAATGACGATAAAATTGCTGTTTTAAACTTGCAAAAACATAGAAAAACGCTGTTTTGAACTATTCAAACTGACAAATTCATGTTTCTTTCGTGTGAAACGGCGATTTATGAGAAATGACGATAAAATTGCTGTTTTAAACTTGCAAAAACATGGAAAAACGCTGTTTTGAACTATTCAAACTGATAAATTCATGTTTCTTTCTTGCGAAACGGCGATTTATGAGAAATGACAATAAAATTGCTGCTTTAAACTTGCAAAAACATAGAAAAACGCTGTTTTGAACTATTCAAACTGATAAATTCATGTTTCTTTCGTGTGAAACGGCGATTTATGAGAAATGACGATAAAATTGCTGTTTTAAACTTGCAAAAACATAGAAAAACGCTGTTTTTAACTATTCAAACTGATAAATTCAGGTTTCTTTCGTGTGAAACGGCGATTTATGAGAAATGACGATAAAATTGCTGTTTTAAACTTGCAAAAATATAGAAAAACGCTGTTTTTAACTATTCAAACTGACAAATTCATGTTTCTTTCGTGTGAAACGGCGTTTTATGTGAAATGACGTTAAAATTGCTGTTTTAAACTTGCAAAAACATAGAAAACCCCTGTTTTGAACTATTCAAACTGACAAATTCATGTTTCTTTTGTGTGAAACGGCGATTTATGAGAAATGACAATAAAATTGCTGTTTTAAACTTGCAAAAACATAGAAAAACGCTGTTTTGAACTATTCAAACTGACAAATTCATGTTTCTTTCGTGTGAAACGGCGATTTATGAGAAATGACGATAAAATTGCTGTTTTAAACTTGCAAAAACATAGAAAAATGCTGTTTTGAACTACTCAAACTGACAAATTCATGTTTCTTTCGTGTGAAACGGCGATTTATGAGAAATGACGATAAAATTGCTGTTTTAAACTTGCAAAAACATAGAAAAAACGCTGTTTTCAACTATTCAAACTGATAAATTCATGTTTCTTTTGTGTGAAACGGCGATTTATGAGAAATGACGATAAAATTGCTGTTTTAAACTTGCAAAAACATAGAAAAACGCTGTTTTGAACTATTCAAACTGACAAATTCATGTTTCTTTCGTGTGAAACGGCGATTTATGAGAAATGACGATAAAATTGCTGTTTTAAACTTGAAAAAACATAGAAAAACGCTGTTTTGAACTATTCAAACTGACAAATTCATGTTTCTTTCGTGTGAAACGGCGATTTATGAGAAATGACGATAAATTTGCTGTTTTAAACTTGCAAAAACATAGAAAACGCTGTTTTGAACTATTCAAACTGATAAATTCAGGTTTCTTTCGTTCGAAACGGTGGATTTTTGTGAAATCACGATAAAACTGCTGTTTTAAACTTGCAAAAAAATAGAAAAACGCTGTTTTTAACTATTCAAACTGACAAATTCATGTTTCTTTCGTGTGAAACGGCGTTTTATGAGAAATGACGATAAAATTGCTGTTTTAAACTTGCAAAAACATAGAAAAACGCTGTTTTGAACTATTCAAACTGACAAATTCATGTTTCTTTCGTGTGAAACGGCGATTTATGAGAAATGACGATAAAATTGCTGTTTTAAACTTGTAAAAACATAGAAAAACTCTGTTTTGAACTATTCAAACTGATAAATTCATGTTTCTTTCTTGCGAAACGGCGATTTATGAGAAATGACAATAAAATTGCTGTTTTAAACTTGCAAAAACATAGAAAAACGCTGTTTTGAACTATTCAAACTGATAAATTCAGGTTTCTTTCGTGTCAAACGGCGATTTATGAGAAATGACGATAAAATTGCTGTTTTAAACTTGCAAAAACATAGAAAAACGCTGTTTTGAACTATTCAAACTGATAAATTCAGGTTTCTTTCGTGTGAAACGGCGATTTATGAGAAATGACGATATAATTGCTGTTTTAAACTTGCAAAAACATAGAAAAACGCTGTTTTGAACTATTCAATCTGACAAATTCATGTTTCTTTCGTGTGAAACGGCGATTTATGAGAAATGACGATAAAATTGCTGTTTTAAACTTGCAAAAACATAGAAAAACGCTGTTTCGAACTACTCAAACTGACAAATTCATGTTTCTTTCGTGTGAAACGGCGAATTATGAGAAATGACGATAATGTTGCTGTTTTAAACTTGCAAAAACATAGAAAAAACGCTGTTTTCAACTATTCAAACTGATAAATTCATGTTTCTTTCGTGTGAAACGGCGATTTATGAGAAATGACGATAAAATTGCTGTTTTAAACTTGCAAAAACATAGAAAAACGCTGTTTTTAACTATTCAAACTGACAAATTCATGTTTCTTTCGTGTGAAACGGCGATTTATGAGAAATGACGACAAAATTGCTGTTTTAAACTTGCAAAAATATAGAAAAACGCTGTTTTGAACTATTCAAACTGATAAATTCATGTTTCTTTCTTGCGACACGGCGATTTATGAGAAATGACAATAAAATTGCTGTTTTAAACTTGCAAAAACATAGAAAAACGCTGGTTTGAACTATTCAAACTGACAAATTCATGTTTCTTAGAAAAACGCTGTTTTTAACTATTCAAACTGATAAATTCAGGTTTCTTTCGTGTGAAACGGCGATTTATGAGAAATGACGATAAAATTGCTGTTTTAAACTTGCAAAAACAAAGATAAACGCTGTTTTGAACTATTCAAACTGACAAATTCATGTTTCTTTCGTGCGAAACGGCGATTTATGAGAAATGACGATAAAATTGCTGTTTTAAACTTGCAAAAACATAAAAAAACGCTGTTTTGAACTATTCAAACTGACAAATTCGTGTTTCTTTCGTGTGAAACGGCGATTTATGAGAAATGACAATAAAATTGCTGTTTTAATCTTGCAAAAACATAGAAAAACGCTGTTTTGAACTATTCAAACTGACAAATTCATGTTTCTTCGTGCGAAACGGCGATTTATGAGAAATGACGATAAAATTGCTGTTTTAAACTTGCAAAAACATAGAAAAACGCTGTTTTCAACTATTTAAACTGATAAATTCATGTTTCTTACGTTCGAAACGGTGGATTTTTGTGAAATCACGATAAAATTGCTGTTTTAAACTTGCAAAAATATAGAAAAACGCTGTTTTCAACTATTAAAACTGATAAATTCATGTTTCTTACGTTGGAAACGGTGGATTTTTGTGAAATCACGATAAAATTGCTGTTTTAAATTTGCAAAAACATAGAAAACGCTGTTTTCAACTATTCAAACTGACAAATTCATGTTTCTTACGTTGGAAACGGTGGATTTTTGTAAAATTACGATAAAATTGATGTTTTAATCTTGCAAAAACATAGAAAAACGCTGTTTTGAACTACTCAAACTGACAAATTCATGTTTCTTCCGTGCGAATCGGCGATTTATGAGAAATTACTATAAAATTGCTGTTTTAAACTTGCAAAAACATAGAAAAACGCTGTTTTCAACTATTCAAACTGATAAATTCATGTTTCTTACGTTCCAAACGGTGGATTTTTGTGAAATCACGATAAAATTGCTGTTTTAAACTTGCAAAAACATTGAAAAACGCTGTTTTCAACTATTCAAACTGACAAATTCATGTTTCTTTCGTGCGAAACGGCGATTTATGAGAAATGACGATAAAATTGCTGTTTTAAACTTGCAAAAACATAAAAAAACGCTGTTTTGAACTATTCAAACTGACAAATTCGTGTTTCTTTCGTGTGAAACGGCGATTTATGAGAAATGACGATAAAATTGTTGTTTTAATCTTGCGAAAACATAGAAAAACGCTGTTTTGAACTATTCAAACTGACAAATTCATGTTTCTTTGTGCGAAACGGCGATTTATGAGAAATGACGATAAAATTGCTGTTTTAAACTTGCAAAAACATAAAAAAACGCTGTTTTCAACTATTCAAACTGATAAATTCATGTTTCTTACGTTCGAAACGATGGATTTTTTTGAAATCACGATAAAATTGCTGTTTTAAACTTGCAAAAACATAAAAAAACGCTGTTTTCAACTATTCAAACTGATAAATTCATGTTTCTTACGTTCCAAACGGTGGATTTTAGTGAAATCACGATAAAATTGCTGTTTTAAACTTGCAAAAACATTGAAAAACGCTGTTTTCAACTATTCAAACTGATAAAATCATGTTTCTTCCGTGCGAAACGGCGATTTATGAGAAATTACGATAAAATTGCTGTTTTAAACTTGCAAAAACATATAAAAACGCTGTTTTGAACTATTCAAACTGACAAATTCATGTTTCTTCCGTGCGAAACGGCGATTTATGAGAAATTACGATAAAATTGCTGTTTTAAACTAGCAAAAACATAGAAAAACGCTGTTTTGAACTACTCAAACTGACAAATTCATGTTTCTTTCGTGCGAAACGGCGATTTATGAGAAATGACGATAAAATTGCTGTTTTAAACTTGCAAAAACATAGAAAAACGCTGTTTTCAACTATTCAAACTGATAAATTCATGTTTCTTACGTTCGAAACGGTGGATTTTTGTAAAATCACGAAAAAATTGCTGTTTTAAACTTGCAAAAACATAGAAAAACGCTGTTTTGAACTATTCAAACAGATAAATTCATGTTTCTTACGTTGGAAACGGTGGATTTTTGTGAAATCACGATAAAATTGCTGTTTTAAACTTGCAAAAACATAGAAAAACGCTGTTTTGAACTATTCAAACTGGCAAATTCATGTTTCTTTCGTGTGAAACGGCGATTTATGAGAAATGACGATAAAATTGCTGTTTTAAACTTGCAAAAACAAAGATAAACGCTGTTTTGAACTATTCAAACTGACAAATTCATGTTTCTTTCGTGTGAAACGGCGATTTATGAGAAATGACGATAAAATTGCTGTTTTAAACTTGCAAAAACATAGAAAAACGCTGTTTTGAACTATTCAAACTGACAAATTCATGTTTCTTTCGTGCGAAACGGCGATTTATGATAAATGACGATAAATTTGCTGTTTTAAACTTGCAAAAACATAGAAAAACGCTGTTTTGAACTATTCAAACTGACAAATTCATGTTTCTTTCGTGTGAAACGGCGATTTATGAGAAATGACGATAAAATTGCTGTTTTAAACTTGCAAAAACATAGAAAAACGCTGTTTTCAACTATTCAAACTGATAAATTCATGTTTCTTACGTTCCAAATGGTGGATTTTAGTGAAATCACGATAAAATTGCTGTTTTAAACTTGCAAAAACATTGAAAAACGCTGTTTTCAACTATTCAAACTGACAAAATCATGTTTCTTCCGTGCGAAACGGCGATTTATGAGAAATTACGATAAAATTGCTGTTTTAAACTTGCAAAAACATAGAAAAACGCTGTTTTGAACAATTCAAACTGACAAATTCATGTTTCTTTCGTGTGAAACGGCGATTTATGGGAAATGAAGATAAAATTGCTGTTTTAAACTTGCAAAAACATAGAAAAACGCTGTTTTAAACTACTCAAACTGACAAATTCATGTTTCTTCCGTGCGAATCGGCGATTTATGAGAAATTGCTATAAAATTGCTGTTTTAAACTTGCAAAAACATTGAAAAACGCTGTTTTCAACTATTCAAACTGACAAATTCATGTTTCTTTCGTGTGAAACGGCGATTTATGAGAAATGACGATGAAATTGCTGTTTTATACTTGCAAAAACATAGAAAAACGCTGTTTTGAACTATTCAAACTGACAAATTCATGTTTCTTTCGTGTGAAACGGCGATTTATGAGAAATGACGATAAAATTGCTGTTTTAAACTTGCAAAAACATAGAAAAACGCTGTTTTCAACTATTCAAACTGATAAATTCATGTTTCTTACGTTCCAAACGGTGGATTTTAGTGAAATCACGATAAAATTGCTGTTTTAAACTTGCAAAAACAAAGATAAACGCTGTTTTGAACTATTCAAACTGACAAATTCATGTTTCTTTCGTGTGAAACGGCGATTTATGAGAAATGACGATAAAATTGCTGTTTTAAACTTGCAAAAACATAGAAAAACGCTGTTTTGAACTATTCAAACTGACAAATTCATGTTTCTTTCGTGCGAAACGGCGATTTATGATAAATGACGATAAATTTGCTGTTTTAAACTTGCAAAAACATAGAAAAACGCTGTTTTGAACTATTCAAACTGACAAATTCATGTTTCTTTCGTGTGAAACGGCGATTTATGAGAAATGACGATAAAATTGCTGTTTTAAACTTGCAAAAACATAGAAAAACGCTGTTTTCAACTATTCAAACTGATAAATTCATGTTTCTTACGTTCCAAATGGTGGATTTTAGTGAAATCACGATAAAATTGCTGTTTTAAACTTGCAAAAACATTGAAAAACGCTGTTTTCAACTATTCAAACTGACAAAATCATGTTTCTTCCGTGCGAAACGGCGATTTATGAGAAATTACGATAAAATTGCTGTTTTAAACTTGCAAAAACATAGAAAAACGCTGTTTTGAACAATTCAAACTGACAAATTCATGTTTCTTTCGTGTGAAACGGCGATTTATGGGAAATGAAGATAAAATTGCTGTTTTAAACTTGCAAAAACATAGAAAAACGCTGTTTTAAACTACTCAAACTGACAAATTCATGTTTCTTCCGTGCGAATCGGCGATTTATGAGAAATTACTATAAAATTGCTGTTTTAAACTTGCAAAAACATAGAAAAACGCTGTTTTCAACTATTCAAACTGATAAATTCATGTTTCTTACGTTCCAAACGGTGGATTTTTGTGAAATCACGATAAAATTGCTGTTTTAAACTTGCAAAAACATTGAAAAACGCTGTTTTCAACTATTCAAACTGACAAATTCATGTTTCTTCCTTGCGAAACGGCGATTTATGAGAAATTACGATAAAATTGCTGTTTTAAACTTGCAAAAACATAGAAAAACGCTGTTTTGATCTATTCAAACTGACAAATTCATGTTTCTTTCGTGCGAAACGGCGATTTATGATAAATGACGATAAAATTGCTGTTTTAAACTTGCAAAAACATAGAAAAACGCTGTTTTGAACTATTCAAACTGACAAATTCATGTTTCTTTCGTGCGAAACGGCGATTTATGAGAAATGACGATAAAATTGCTGTTTTAAACTTGCAAAAACATAAAAAAACGCTGTTTTGAACTATTCAAACTGACAAATTCGTGTTTCTTTCGTGTGAAACGGCGATTTATGAGAAATGACGATAAAATTGCTGTTTTAAACTTGCAAAAACATAGAAAAACGCTGTTTTTAACTATTCAAACTGATAAATTCATGTTTCTTTCGTGTGAAACGGCGATTTATGAGAAATGACGATAAAATTGCTGTTTTAAACTTGCAAAAACATAAAAAAACGCTGTTTTGAACTATTCAAACTGACAAATTCGTGTTTCTTTCGTGTGAAACGGCGATTTATGAGAAATGACGATAAAATTGCTGTTTTAAACTTGCAAAAACATGGAAAAACGCTGTTTTGAACTATTCAAACTGATAAATTCATGTTTCTTTCTTGCGAAACGGCGATTTATGAGAAATGACAATAAAATTGCTGCTTTAAACTTGCAAAAACATAGAAAAACGCTGTTTTGAACTATTCAAACTGATAAATTCATGTTTCTTTCGTGTGAAACGGCGATTTATGAGAAATGACGATAAAATTGCTGTTTTAAACTTGCAAAAACATAGAAAAACGCTGTTTTTAACTATTCAAACTGATAAATTCAGGATTCTTTCGTGTGAAACGGCGATTTATGAGAAATGACGATAAAATTGCTGTTTTAAACTTGCAAAAATATAGAAAAACGCTGTTTTTAACTATTCAAACTGACAAATTCATGTTTCTTTCGTGTGAAACGGCGTTTTATGTGAAATGACGTTAAAATTGCTGTTTTAAACTTGCAAAAACATAGAAAACCCCTGTTTTGAACTATTCAAACTGACAAATTCATGTTTCTTTTGTGTGAAACGGCGATTTATGAGAAATGACAATAAAATTGCTGTTTTAAACTTGCAAAAACATAGAAAAACGCTGTTTTGAACTATTCAAACTGACAAATTCATGTTTCTTTCGTGTGAAACGGCGATTTATGAGAAATGACGATAAAATTGCTGTTTTAAACTTGCAAAAACATAGAAAAATGCTGTTTTGAACTACTCAAACTGACAAATTCATGTTTCTTTCGTGTGAAACGGCGATTTATGAGAAATGACGATAAAATTGCTGTTTTAAACTTGCAAAAACATAGAAAAAACGCTGTTTTCAACTATTCAAACTGATAAATTCATGTTTCTTTTGTGTGAAACGGCGATTTATGAGAAATGACGATAAAATTGCTGTTTTAAACTTGCAAAAACATAGAAAAACGCTGTTTTGAACTATTCAAACTGACAAATTCATGTTTCTTTCGTGTGAAACGGCGATTTATGAGAAATGACGATAAAATTGCTGTTTTAAACTTGAAAAAACATAGAAAAACGCTGTTTTGAACTATTCAAACTGACAAATTCATGTTTCTTTCGTGTGAAACGGCGATTTATGAGAAATGACGATAAATTTGCTGTTTTAAACTTGCAAAAACATAGAAAACGCTGTTTTGAACTATTCAAACTGATAAATTCAGGTTTCTTTCGTTCGAAACGGTGGATTTTTGTGAAATCACGATAAAACTGCTGTTTTAAACTTGCAAAAAAATAGAAAAACGCTGTTTTTAACTATTCAAACTGACAAATTCATGTTTCTTTCGTGTGAAACGGCGTTTTATGAGAAATGACGATAAAATTGCTGTTTTAAACTTGCAAAAACATAGAAAAACGCTGTTTTGAACTATTCAAACTGACAAATTCATGTTTCTTTCGTGTGAAACGGCGATTTATGAGAAATGACGATAAAATTGCTGTTTTAAACTTGTAAAAACATAGAAAAACTCTGTTTTGAACTATTCAAACTGATAAATTCATGTTTCTTTCTTGCGAAACGGCGATTTATGAGAAATGACAATAAAATTGCTGTTTTAAACTTGCAAAAACATAGAAAAACGCTGTTTTGAACTATTCAAACTGATAAATTCAGGTTTCTTTCGTGTCAAACGGCGATTTATGAGAAATGACGATAAAATTGCTGTTTTAAACTTGCAAAAACATAGAAAAACGCTGTTTTTAACTATTCAAACTGATAAATTCAGGTTTCTTTCGTGTGAAACGGCGATTTATGAGAAATGACGATATAATTGCTGTTTTAAACTTGCAAAAACATAGAAAAACGCTGTTTTGAACTATTCAATCTGACAAATTCATGTTTCTTTCGTGTGAAACGGCGATTTATGAGAAATGACGATAAAATTGCTGTTTTAAACTTGCAAAAACATAGAAAAACGCTGTTTCGAACTACTCAAACTGACAAATTCATGTTTCTTTCGTGTGAAACGGCGAATTATGAGAAATGACGATAATGTTGCTGTTTTAAACTTGCAAAAACATAGAAAAAACGCTGTTTTCAACTATTCAAACTGATAAATTCATGTTTCTTTCGTGTGAAACGGCGATTTATGAGAAATGACGATAAAATTGCTGTTTTAAACTTGCAAAAACATAGAAAAACGCTGTTTTTAACTATTCAAACTGACAAATTCATGTTTCTTTCGTGTGAAACGGCGATTTATGAGAAATGACGACAAAATTGCTGTTTTAAACTTGCAAAAATATAGAAAAACGCTGTTTTGAACTATTCAAACTGATAAATTCATGTTTCTTTCTTGCGACACGGCGATTTATGAGAAATGACAATAAAATTGCTGTTTTAAACTTGCAAAAACATAGAAAAACGCTGGTTTGAACTATTCAAACTGACAAATTCATGTTTCTTAGAAAAACGCTGTTTTTAACTATTCAAACTGATAAATTCAGGTTTCTTTCGTGTGAAACGGCGATTTATGAGAAATGACGATAAAATTGCTGTTTTAAACTTGCAAAAACAAAGATAAACGCTGTTTTGAACTATTCAAACTGACAAATTCATGTTTCTTTCGTGCGAAACGGCGATTTATGAGAAATGACGATAAAATTGCTGTTTTAAACTTGCAAAAACATAAAAAAAACGCTGTTTTGAACTATTCAAACTGACAAATTCGTGTTTCTTTCGTGTGAAACGGCGATTTATGAGAAATGACAATAAAATTGCTGTTTTAATCTTGCAAAAACATAGAAAAACGCTGTTTTGAACTATTCAAACTGACAAATTCATGTTTCTTCGTGCGAAACGGCGATTTATGAGAAATGACGATAAAATTGCTGTTTTAAACTTGCAAAAACATAGAAAAACGCTGTTTTCAACTATTTAAACTGATAAATTCATGTTTCTTACGTTCGAAACGGTGGATTTTTGTGAAATCACGATAAAATTGCTGTTTTAAACTTGCAAAAATATAGAAAAACGCTGTTTTCAACTATTAAAACTGATAAATTCATGTTTCTTACGTTGGAAACGGTGGATTTTTGTGAAATCACGATAAAATTGCTGTTTTAAATTTGCAAAAACATAGAAAACGCTGTTTTCAACTATTCAAACTGACAAATTCATGTTTCTTACGTTGGAAACGGTGGATTTTTGTAAAATTACGATAAAATTGATGTTTTAATCTTGCAAAAACATAGAAAAACGCTGTTTTGAACTACTCAAACTGACAAATTCATGTTTCTTCCGTGCGAATCGGCGATTTATGAGAAATTACTATAAAATTGCTGTTTTAAACTTGCAAAAACATAGAAAAACGCTGTTTTCAACTATTCAAACTGATAAATTCATGTTTCTTACGTTCCAAACGGTGGATTTTTGTGAAATCACGATAAAATTGCTGTTTTAAACTTGCAAAAACATTGAAAAACGCTGTTTTCAACTATTCAAACTGACAAATTCATGTTTCTTTCGTGCGAAACGGCGATTTATGAGAAATGACGATAAAATTGCTGTTTTAAACTTGCAAAAACATAAAAAAACGCTGTTTTGAACTATTCAAACTGACAAATTCGTGTTTCTTTCGTGTGAAACGGCGATTTATGAGAAATGACGATAAAATTGTTGTTTTAATCTTGCGAAAACATAGAAAAACGCTGTTTTGAACTATTCAAACTGACAAATTCATGTTTCTTTGTGCGAAACGGCGATTTATGAGAAATGACGATAAAATTGCTGTTTTAAACTTGCAAAAACATAAAAAAACGCTGTTTTCAACTATTCAAACTGATAAATTCATGTTTCTTACGTTCGAAACGATGGATTTTTTTGAAATCACGATAAAATTGCTGTTTTAAACTTGCAAAAACATAAAAAAAACGCTGTTTTCAACTATTCAAACTGATAAATTCATGTTTCTTACGTTCCAAACGGTGGATTTTAGTGAAATCACGATAAAATTGCTGTTTTAAACTTGCAAAAACATTGAAAAACGCTGTTTTCAACTATTCAAACTGATAAAATCATGTTTCTTCCGTGCGAAACGGCGATTTATGAGAAATTACGATAAAATTGCTGTTTTAAACTTGCAAAAACATATAAAAACGCTGTTTTGAACTATTCAAACTGACAAATTCATGTTTCTTCCGTGCGAAACGGCGATTTATGAGAAATTACGATAAAATTGCTGTTTTAAACTAGCAAAAACATAGAAAAACGCTGTTTTGAACTACTCAAACTGACAAATTCATGTTTCTTTCGTGCGAAACGGCGATTTATGAGAAATGACGATAAAATTGCTGTTTTAAACTTGCAAAAACATAGAAAAACGCTGTTTTCAACTATTCAAACTGATAAATTCATGTTTCTTACGTTCGAAACGGTGGATTTTTGTAAAATCACGAAAAAATTGCTGTTTTAAACTTGCAAAAACATAGAAAAACGCTGTTTTGAACTATTCAAACAGATAAATTCATGTTTCTTACGTTGGAAACGGTGGATTTTTGTGAAATCACGATAAAATTGCTGTTTTAAACTTGCAAAAACATAGAAAAACGCTGTTTTGAACTATTCAAACTGGCAAATTCATGTTTCTTTCGTGTGAAACGGCGATTTATGAGAAATGACGATAAAATTGCTGTTTTAAACTTGCAAAAACAAAGATAAACGCTGTTTTGAACTATTCAAACTGACAAATTCATGTTTCTTTCGTGTGAAACGGCGATTTATGAGAAATGACGATAAAATTGCTGTTTTAAACTTGCAAAAACATAGAAAAACGCTGTTTTGAACTATTCAAACTGACAAATTCATGTTTCTTTCGTGCGAAACGGCGATTTATGATAAATGACGATAAATTTGCTGTTTTAAACTTGCAAAAACATAGAAAAACGCTGTTTTGAACTATTCAAACTGACAAATTCATGTTTCTTTCGTGTGAAACGGCGATTTATGAGAAATGACGATAAAATTGCTGTTTTAAACTTGCAAAAACATAGAAAAACGCTGTTTTCAACTATTCAAACTGATAAATTCATGTTTCTTACGTTCCAAATGGTGGATTTTAGTCAAATCACGATAAAATTGCTGTTTTAAACTTGCAAAAACATTGAAAAACGCTGTTTTCAACTATTCAAACTGACAAAATCATGTTTCTTCCGTGCGAAACGGCGATTTATGAGAAATTACGATAAAATTGCTGTTTTAAACTTGCAAAAACATAGAAAAACGCTGTTTTGAACAATTCAAACTGACAAATTCATGTTTCTTTCGTGTGAAACGGCGATTTATGGGAAATGAAGATAAAATTGCTGTTTTAAACTTGCAAAAACATAGAAAAACGCTGTTTTAAACTACTCAAACTGACAAATTCATGTTTCTTCCGTGCGAATCGGCGTTTTAAACTTGCAAAAACATAGAAAAACGCTGTTTTGAACTATTAAAACTGACAAATTCAAGTTTCTTTCGTGTGAAACGGCGATTTATGAGAAATGACGATAAAATTGCTGTTTTAAACTTGCAAAAACATAGAAAAACGCTGTTTTGAACTATTCAAACTGACAAATTCATGTTTCTTTCGTGTGAAACGGCGATTTATGAGAAATGACGATAAAATTGCTGTTTTAAACTTGAAAAAACATAGAAAAACGCTGTTTTCAACTATTCAAACTGATAAATTCATGTTTCTTACGTTCCAAACGGTGGATTTTAGTGAAATCACGATAAAATTGCTGTTTTAAACTTGCAAAAACATTGAAAAACGCTGTTTTCAACTATTCAAACTGACAAAATCATGTTTCTTCCGTGCGAAACGGCGATTTATGAGAAATTACGATAAAATTGCTGTTTTAAACTTGCAAAAACAAAGATAAACGCTGTTTTGAACTATTCAAACTGACAAATTCATGTTTCTTTCGTGTGAAACGGCGATTTATGAGAAATGACGATAAAATTGCTGTTTTAAACTTGCAAAAACATAGAAAAACGCTGTTTTGAACTATTCAAACTGACAAATTCATGTTTCTTTCGTGCGAAACGGCGATTTATGATAAATGACGATAAATTTGCTGTTTTAAACTTGCAAAAACATAGAAAAACGCTGTTTTGAACTATTCAAACTGACAAATTCATGTTTCTTTCGTGTGAAACGGCGATTTATGAGAAATGACGATAAAATTGCTGTTTTAAACTTGCAAAAACATAGAAAAACGCTGTTTTCAACTATTCAAACTGATAAATTCATGTTTCTTACGTTCCAAATGGTGGATTTTAGTGAAATCACGATAAAATTGCTGTTTTAAACTTGCAAAAACATTGAAAAACGCTGTTTTCAACTATTCAAACTGACAAAATCATGTTTCTTCCGTGCGAAACGGCGATTTATGAGAAATTACGATAAAATTGCTGTTTTAAACTTGCAAAAACATAGAAAAACGCTGTTTTGAACAATTCAAACTGACAAATTCATGTTTCTTTCGTGTGAAACGGCGATTTATGGGAAATGAAGATAAAATTGCTGTTTTAAACTTGCAAAAACATAGAAAAACGCTGTTTTAAACTACTCAAACTGACAAATTCATGTTTCTTCCGTGCGAATCGGCGATTTATGAGAAATTGCTATAAAATTGCTGTTTTAAACTTGCAAAAACATTGAAAAACGCTGTTTTCAACTATTCAAACTGACAAATTCATGTTTCTTTCGTGTGAAACGGCGATTTATGAGAAATGACGATGAAATTGCTGTTTTATACTTGCAAAAACATAGAAAAACGCTGTTTTGAACTATTCAAACTGACAAATTCATGTTTCTTTCGTGTGAAACGGCGATTTATGAGAAATGACGATAAAATTGCTGTTTTAAACTTGCAAAAACATAGAAAAACGCTGTTTTCAACTATTCAAACTGATAAATTCATGTTTCTTACGTTCCAAACGGTGGATTTTAGTGAAATCACGATAAAATTGCTGTTTTAAACTTGCAAAAACAAAGATAAACGCTGTTTTGAACTATTCAAACTGACAAATTCATGTTTCTTTCGTGTGAAACGGCGATTTATGAGAAATGACGATAAAATTGCTGTTTTAAACTTGCAGAAACATAGAAAAACGCTGTTTTGAACTATTCAAACTGACAAATTCATGTTTCTTTCGTGCGAAACGGCGATTTATGATAAATGACGATAAATTTGCTGTTTTAAACTTGCAAAAACATAGAAAAACGCTGTTTTGAACTATTCAAACTGACAAATTCATGTTTCTTTCGTGTGAAACGGCGATTTATGAGAAATGACGATAAAATTGCTGTTTTAAACTTGCAAAAACATAGAAAAACGCTGTTTTCAACTATTCAAACTGATAAATTCATGTTTCTTACGTTCCAAATGGTGGATTTTAGTGAAATCACGATAAAATTGCTGTTTTAAACTTGCAAAAACATTGAAAAACGCTGTTTTCAACTATTCAAACTGACAAAATCATGTTTCTTCCGTGCGAAACGGCGATTTATGAGAAATTACGATAAAATTGCTGTTTTAAACTTGCAAAAACATAGAAAAACGCTGTTTTGAACAATTCAAACTGACAAATTCATGTTTCTTTCGTGTGAAACGGCGATTTATGGGAAATGAAGATAGAATTGCTGTTTTAAACTTGCAAAAACATAGAAAAACGCTGTTTTAAACTACTCAAACTGACAAATTCATGTTTCTTCCGTGCGAATCGGCGATTTATGAGAAATTACTATAAAATTGCTGTTTTAAACTTGCAAAAACATAGAAAAACGCTGTTTTCAACTATTCAAACTGATAAATTCATGTTTCTTACGTTCCAAACGGTGGATTTTTGTGAAATCACGATAAAATTGCTGTTTTAAACTTGCAAAAACATTGAAAAACGCTGTTTTCAACTATTCAAACTGACAAATTCATGTTTCTTCCTTGCGAAACGGCGATTTATGAGAAATTACGATAAAATTGCTGTTTTAAACTTGCAAAAACATAGAAAAACGCTGTTTTGATCTATTCAAACTGACAAATTCATGTTTCTTTCGTGCGAAACGGCGATTTATGATAAATGACGATAAAATTGCTGTTTTAAACTTGCAAAAACATAGAAAAACGCTGTTTTGAACTATTCAAACTGACAAATTCATGTTTCTTTCGTGCGAAACGGCGATTTATGAGAAATGACGATAAAATTGCTGTTTTAAACTTGCAAAAACATAAAAAAACGCTGTTTTGAACTATTCAAACTGACAAATTCGTGTTTCTTTCGTGTGAAACGGCGATTTATGAGAAATGACGATAAAATTGCTGTTTTAATCTTGCAAAAACATAGAAAAACGCTGTTTTGAACTATTCAAACTGACAAATTCATGTTTCTTCCGTGCGAAACGGCGATTTATGAGAAATGACGATAAAATTGCTGTTTTAAACTTGCAAAAACATAGAAAAACGCTGTTTTCAACTATTCAAACTGATAAATTCATGTTTCTTACGTTCGAAACGGTGGATTTTTGTGTAATCACAATAAAATTGCTGTTTTAAACTTGCAAAAACATAAAAAAACGCTGTTTTCAACTATTCAAACTGATAAATTCATGTTTCTTACGTTCCAAACGGTGGATTTTAGTGAAATCACGATAAAATTGCTGTTTTAAACTTGCAAAAACATTGAAAAACGCTGTTTTCAACTATTCAAACTGATAAAATCATGTTTCTTCCGTGCGAAACGGCGATTTATGAGAAATTACGATAAAATTGCTGTTTTAAACTTGCAAAAACATAGAAAAACGCTGTTTTGAACTATTCAAACTGACAAATTCATGTTTCTTCCGTGCGAAACGGCGATTTATGAGAAATTACGATAAAATTGCTGTTTTAAACTAGCAAAAACATAGAAAAACGCTGTTTTGAACTACTCAAACTGACAAATTCATGTTTCTTTCGTGCGAAACGGCGATTTATGAGAAATGACGTTAAAATTGCTGTTTTAAACATGCAAAAACATAGAAAAACGCTGTTTTCAACTATTCAAACTGATAAATTCATGTTTCTTACGTTCGAAACGGTGGATTTTTGTGAAATCACGAAAAAATTGCTGTTTTAAACTTGCAAAAACATAGAAAAACGCTGTTTTGAACTATTCAAACAGATAAATTCATGTTTCTTACGTTGGAAACGGTGGATTTTTGTGAAATCACGATAAAATTGCTGTTTTAAACTTGCAAAAACATAGAAAAACGCTGTTTTGAACTATTCAAACTGGCAAATTCATGTTTCTTTCGTGTGAAACGGCGATTTATGAGAAATGACGTTAAAATTGCTGTTTTAAACTTGCAAAAACATAGAAAAACGCTGTTTCGAACTATTCAAACGGACAAATTCATGTTTCTTTCGTGTGTAACGGCGATTTATGAGAAATGACGATAAAATTGCTGTTTTAAACTTGCAAAAACATAGAAAAACGCTGTTTTGAACTATTCAAACTGACAAATTCATGTTTCTTTCGTGCGAAACGGCGATTTATGAGAAATGACGATAAAATTGCTGTTTTTAACTTGCAAAAACATAGGTTAAACGCTGTTTTGCCTATTCAAACTGACAAATTCATGTTTCTTTCGTGTGAAACGGCGATTTATGAGAAATGACGATAAAATTGCTGTTTTAAACTTGCAAAAACATAGAAAAACGCTGTTTTGAACTATTCAAACTGACAAATTCATGTTTCTTTCGTGTGAAACGGCGATTTATGAGAAATGACGATAAAATTGCTGTTTTAAACTTGCAAAAACATTGAAAAACGATGTTTTTAACTATTCAAACTGACAAATTCATGTTTCTTCCGTGCGAAACGGCGATTTATGAGAAATTACTATAAAATTGCTGTTTTAAACTTGCAAAAACATAGAAAAAACGCTGTTTTGAACTATTAAAACTGACAAATTCATGTTTCTTTCGTGTGAAACGGCGATTTATGAGAAATGACGATAAAATTGCTGTTTTAAACTTGCAAAAACATAGAAAAACGCTGTTTTGAACTATTCAAACTGACAAATTCATGTTTCTTTCGTGTGAAACGGCGATTTATGAGAAATGACGATAAAATTGCTGTTTTAAACTTGCAAAAACATAGAAAAACGCTGTTTTCAACTATTCAAACTGATAAATTCATGTTTCTTTCGTGCGAAACGGCGATTTATGATAAATGACGATTAAATTTGCTGTTTTAAACTTGCAAAAACATAGAAAAAACGCTGTTTTGAACTATTCAAACTGACAAATTCATGTTTCTTTCGTGTGTGAAACGGCGATTTATGAGAAACGACGATAAAATTGCTGTTTTAAACTTGCAAAAACATTGAAAAACGCTGTTTTCAACTATTCAAACTGACAAATTCATGTTTCTTCCTTGCGAAACGGCGATTTATGAGAAATTACGATAAAATTGCTGTTTTAAACTTGCAAAAACATAGAAAAACGCTGTTTTGATCTATTCAAACTGACAAATTCATGTTTCTTTCGTGCGAAACGGCGATTTATGATAAATGACGATAAAATTGCTGTTTTAAACTTGCAAAAACATAGAAAAACGCTGTTTTGAACTATTCAAACTGACAAATTCATGTTTCTTTCGTGCGAAACGGCGATTTATGAGAAATGACGATAAAATTGCTGTTTTTAAACTTGCAAAAACATAAAAAAACGGTTGTTTTGAACTATTCAAACTGACAAATTCGTGTTTCTTTCGTGTGAAACGGCGATTTATGAGAAATGACGATAAAATTGCTGTTTTAATCTTGCAAAAAACATAGAAAAACGCTGTTTTGAACTATTCAAACTGACAAAATTCATGTTTCCCTCCGTGCGAAACGGCGATTTATGAGAAATGACGATAAAATTGCTGTTTTAAACTTGCAAAAACATAGAAAAACGCTGTTTTCAACTATTCAAC
>CAWWDY010001190.1:0-63571 GCA_963942605.1 Poecilus cupreus | reverse complement strand
GTTTTGAAACTATTCAAACTGACAAATTCATGTTTCTTTCGTGCGAAACGGCGATTTATGAGAAATGACGATAAAATTGCTGTTTTAAACTTGCAAAAACATAGAAAAACGCTGTTTTCAACTATTCAAACTGATAAAATTCATGTTTCTTACGTTCGAAACGGTGGATTTTTTGTGAAATCACGATAAAATTGCTGTTTTAAACTTGCAAAAACATAGAAAAACGCTGTTTTGATCTATTCAAACTGATAAATTCATGTTTCTTACGTTGGAAACGGTGGATTTTTATGAAATCACGATAAAATTGCTGTTTTAAACTTGCAAAAACATTGAAAAAAAACGCTGTTTTCAACTTTTCAAACTGACAAATTCATGTTTCTTCCGTGCGAAACGGCGATTTATGAGAAATTACGATAAAATTGCTGTTTTAAACTTGCAAAAACATAGAAAAACGCTGTTTTGAACTATTCAAACTGACAAATTCATGTTTCTTTCGTGCGAAACGGCGATTTATGAGAAATGTCGATAAAATTGCTGTTTTAAACTTGCAAAAACATAGAAAACGCTGTTTTCAACTATTCAAACTGATAAATTCATGTTTCTTACGTTCCAAAACGGTGGATTTTTGTGAAATCACGAAAAAATTGCTGTTTTAAAACTTGCAAAAACATTGAAAACGTTGTTTTCAACTATTCAAACTGACAAATTCATGTTTCTTTCGTGCGAAACGGCGATTTATGATAAATGACGATAAAATTGCTGTTTTAAACTTGCAAAAACATAGAAAAACGCTGTTTTGAACTACTCAAAACTGACAATTCATGTTTCTTCCGTGCGAAACGGCGATTTATGAGAAATTACTATAAAATTGCTGTTATAAACTTGCAAAAACATAGAAAAACGCTGTTTTGAACTATTCAAACTGACAAATTCATGTTTCTTTCGTGTGAAACGGCGATTTATGAGAAATGACGATAAAATTGCTGTTTTAAACTTGCAAAAACATAGAAAAAACGCTGTTTTGAACTACTTAAACTGACAAATTCATGTTTCTTCCGTGGCGAAACGGCGATTTATGAGAAATTACTATAAAATTGCTGTTATAAACTTGCAAAAACATAGAAAACGCTGTTTTGAACTATTCAAACTGACAAATTCATGTTTCTTTCGTGTGAAACGGCGATTTATGAGAAATGACGATAAAATTGCTGTTTTAACCTTGCAAAAACATAGAAAAACGCTGTTTTGAACTATTAAAACTGACAAATTCATGTTTCTTACGTGTGAAACGGCGATTCATGAGAAATGACGATAAAATTGCTGTTTTAAACTTGCAAAAACATAGAAAAACGCTGTTTGAACTATTCAAACTGACAAATTCATGTTTCTTTCGTGCGAAACGGCGATTTATGAGAAATGACGATAAAATTGCTGTTTTAAACTTGCAAAAACATAGAAAAACGCTGTTTTGAACTATTCAAACTGACAAATTCATGTTTCTTTCGTGCCAAACGGCGATTTATGAGAAATGACGATAAAATTGCTGTTTTAAACTTGCAAAAACATAGAAAAACGCTGTTTTCAACTATTCAAACTGATAAATTCATGTTTCTTACGTTCCAAACGGTGGATTTTTGTGAAATTCACGAAAAAATTGCTGTTTTAAACTTGCAAAAACATTGAAAAACGTTGTTTTCAACTATTCAAACTGACAAATTCATGTTTCTTTCGTGCGAAACGGCGATTTATGATAAATGACGATAAATTGCTGTTTTAAACTTGCAAAAACATAGAAAAACGCTGTTTTGAACTACTCAAAACTGACAAATTCATGTTTCTTCCCGTGCGAAACGGCGATTTATGAGAAATTACTATAAAATTGCTGTTATAAACTTGCAAAAACATAGAAAAACGCTGTTTTGAACTATTCAAACTGACAAATTCATGTTTCTTTCGTGTGAAACGGCGATTTATGAGAAATGACGATAAAATTGCTGTTTTAAACTTGCAAAAACATAGAAAAACGCTGTTTTGAACTACTCAAACTGACAAATTCATGTTTCTTCGTGCGAAACGGCGATTTATGAGAAATTACTATAAAATTGCTGTTATAAACTTGCAAAAACATAGAAAAACGCTGTTTTGAACTATTCAAACTGACAAATTCATGTTTCTTTCGTGTGAAACGGCGATTATGAGAAATGACGATAAAATTGCTGTTTTAAACTTGCAAAAACATAGAAAAATGCTGTTTTCAACTACTCAAACTGATAAATTCATGTTTCTTACGTTCCAACGGTGGATTTTTGTGAAAACACGATAAATTGCTGTTTTAAACTTGCAAAAACATTTAAAAACGCTGTTTTCACTATTCAAACTGACAAATTCATGTTTCTTCCGTGCGAAACGGCGATTTATGAGAAATTACGATAAAAATGCTGTTTTAAACTTGCAAAACATAGAAAAAACGCTGTTTTGAACTATTCAAACTGACAAATTCATGTTTCTTTCGTGCGAAACGGCGATTTATGAGAAATGACGATAAAATTGCTGTTTTAAACTTGCAAAAACATAGAAAAACGCTGTTTTCAACTATTCAAACTGATAAATTCATGTTTCTTACGTTCCAAACGGTGGATTTTTGTGAAATCACGATAAAATTGCTGTTTTAAACTTGCAAAAACATTGAAAAACGCTGTTTTGAACTACTCAAACTGACAAATTCATGTTTCTTTCGTGCGAAACGGCGATTTATGATAAATGACGATAAAATTGCTGTTTTAAACTTGCAAAAACATAGAAAAACGCTGTTTTGAACTATTCAAACTGACAAATTCATGTTTCTTTCGTGTGAAACGGCGATTTATGAGAAATGACGATAAAATTGCTGTTTTAAACTTGCAAAAACATAGAAAAACGCTGTTTTGAACTATTCAAACTGACAAATTCATGTTTCTTTCGTGCGAAACGGCGATTTATGAGAAATGACGATAAATTGCTGTTTAAACTTGCAAAAACATAGAAAAAACGCTGTTTTCAACTATTCAAACTGATAAATTCATGTTTCTTACGTTCGAAACGGTGGATTTTTGTGAAATCACGATAAAAATTGCTGTTTTAAACTTGCAAAAACATAGAAAAACGCTGTTTTGATCTATTCAAACTGATAAATTCATGTTTCTTACGTTGGAAACGGTGGATTTTTATGAAATCACGATAAAAATTGCTGTTTTAAACTTGCAAAAACATTGAAAAACGCTGTTTTCAACTTTTCAAACTGACAAATTCATGTTTTCTTCCGTGCGAAACGGCGATTTATGAGAAATTACGATAAAATTGCTGTTTTAAACTTGCAAAAACATAGAAAAACGCTGTTTTGAACTATTCAAACTGACAAATTCATGTTTCTTTCGTGCGAAACGGCGATTTATGAGAAATGTCGATAAAATTGCTGTTTTAACTTGCAAAAACATAGAAAAACGCTGTTTTCAACTATTCAAACTGATAAATTCATGTTTCTTACGTTCCAAACGGTGGATTTTTGTGAAATCACGAAAAAATTGCTGTTTTAAACTTGCAAAAACATTGAAAAACGTTGTTTTCAACTATTCAAACTGACAAATTCATGTTTCTTTCGTGCGAAACGGCGATTTATGATAAATGACGATAAAATTGCTGTTTTAAACTTGCAAAAACATAGAAAAACGCTGTTTTGAACTACTCAAACTGACAAATTCATGTTTCTTCCGTGCGAAACGGCGATTTATGAGAAATTACTATAAAATTGCTGTTATAAACTTGCAAAAACATAGAAAAACGCTGTTTTGAACTATTCAAACTGACAAATTCATGTTTCTTTCGTGTGAAACGGCGATTTATGAGAAATGACGATAAAATTGCTGTTTTAAACTTGCAAAAACATAGAAAAACGCTGTTTTGAACTACTTAAACTGACAAATTCATGTTTCTTCCGTGCGAAACGGCGATTTATGAGAAATTACTATAAAATTGCTGTTATAAACTTGCAAAAACATAGAAAAACGCTGTTTTGAACTATTCAAACTGACAAATTCATGTTTCTTTCGTGTGAAACGGCGATTTATGAGAAATGACGATAAAATTGCTGTTTTAACCTTGCAAAAACATAGAAAAACGCTGTTTTGAACTATTCAAACTGACAAATTCTGTTTCTTACGTGTGAAACGGCGATTCATGAGAAATGACGATAAATTGCTGTTTTAAACTTGCAAAAACATAGAAAAACGCTGTTTTGAACTATTCAAACTGACAAATTCATGTTTCTTTCGTGCGAAACGGCGATTTATGAGAAATGACGATAAAATTGCTGTTTTAAACTTGCAAAAACATAGAAAAACGCTGTTTTGAACTATTCAAACTGACAAATTCATGTTTTCTTTCGTGCCAAACGGCGATTTATGAGAAATGACGATAAAATTGCTGTTTTAAACTTGCAAAAACATAGAAAAACGCTGTTTTCAACTATTCAAACTGATAAATTCATGTTTCTTACGTTCCAAACGGTGGATTTTTGTGAAATCACGAAAAAATTGCTGTTTTAAACTTGCAAAAACATTGAAAAACGTTGTTTTCAACTATTCAAACTGACAAATTCATGTTTCTTTCGTGCGAAACGGCGATTTATGATAAATGACGATAAAATTGCTGTTTTAAACTTGCAAAAAACATAGAAAAAACGCTGTTTTGAAACTACTCAAACTGACAAATTCATGTTTCTTCCGTGCGAAACGGCGATTTATGAGAAATTACTATAAATTGCTGTTATAAACTTGCAAAAACATAGAAAAACGCTGTTTTGAACTATTCAAACTGACAAATTCATGTTTCTTTCGTGTGAAACGGCGATTATGAGAAATGACGATAAAATTGCTGTTTTAAAACTTGCAAAAACATAGAAAAACGCTGTTTTGAACTACTCCAAACTGACAAATTCATGTTTCTTCCGTGCGAAACGGCGATTTATGAGAAATTACTATAAAATTGCTGTTATAAACTTGCAAAAACATAGAAAAACGCTGTTTTGAACTATTCAAACTGACAAATTCATGTTTCTTTCGTGTGAAACGGCGATTTATGAGAAATGACGATAAAATTGCTGTTTTAACCTTGCAAAAACATAGATAAAACGCTGTTTGAACTATTAAAACTGACAAATTCATGTTTCTGACGTGTGAAACGGCGATTCATGAGAAATGACGATAAAATTGCTGTTTTAAACTTGCAAAAACATAGAAAAACGCTGTTTTGAACTATTCAAACTGACAAATTCATGTTTCTTTCGTGCGAAACGGCGATTTATGAGAAATGACGATAAAATTTGCTGTTTTAAACTTGCAAAAACATAGAAAAACGCTGTTTTGAACTATTCAAACTGACAAATTCATGTTTCTTTCGTGCCAAACGGCGATTTATGAGAAATGACGATAAAATTGCTGTTTTAAACTTGCAAAAACATAGAAAAATGCTGTTTTCAACTACTCAAACTGATAAATTCATGTTTCTTACGTTCCAAACGGTGGATTTTTGTGAAAACACGATAAAATTGCTGTTTTAAACTTGCAAAAACATTTAAAAACGCTGTTTTCAACTATTCAAACTGACAAATTCATGTTTCTTCCGTGCGAAACGGCGATTTATGAGAAATTACGATAAAAATGCTGTTTTAAACTTGCAAAAACATAGAAAAACGCTGTTTTGAACTATACAAACTGACAAATTCATGTTTCTTTCGTGCGAAACGGCGATTTATGAGAAATGACGATAAAATTGCTGTTTTAAACTTGCAAAAACATAGAAAAACGCTGTTTTCAACTATTCAAACTGATAAATTCATGTTTCTTACGTTCCAAACGGTGGATTTTTGTGAAATCACGATAAAATTGCTGTTTTAAACTTGCAAAAACATTGAAAAACGCTGTTTTCAACTATTCAAACTGACAAATTCATGTTTCTTCCGTGCGAAACGGCGATTTATGAGAAATTACGATAAAATTTCTGTTTTAAACTTGCAAAAACATAGAAAAACGCTGTTTTGAACTATTCAAAATGACAAATTCATGTTTCTTTCGTGTGAAACGGCGATTTATGAGAAATGACGATAAAATTGCTGTTTTAAACTTGCAAAAACATAGAAAAACACTGTTTTGAACTACTCAAACTTACAAATTCATGTTTCTTTCGTGCGAAACGGCGATTTATGATAAATGACGATAAAATTGCTGTTTTAAACTTGCAAAAACATAGAAAAACGCTGTTTTGAACTATTCAAACTGACAAATTCATGTTTCTTTCGTGTGAAACGGCGATTTATGAGAAATGACGATAAAATTGCTGTTTTAAACTTGCAAAAACATAGAAAAACGCTGTTTTGAACTATTCAAACTGACAAATTCATGTTTCTTTCGTGCGAAACGGCGATTTATGAGAAATGACGATAAAATTGCTGTTTTAAACTTGCAAAAACATAGAAAAACGCTGTTTTCAACTATTCAAACTGATAAATTCATGTTTCTTACGTTCGAAACGGTGGATTTTTGTGAAATCACGATAAAATTACTGTTTTAAACTTGCAAAAACATAGAAAAACGCTGTTTTGAACTATTCAAACTGATAAATTCATGTTTCTTACGTTGGAAACGGTGGATTTTTATGAAACCACGATAAAATTGCTGTTTTAAACTTGCAAAAACATTGAAAAACGCTGTTTTCAACTATTCAAACTGACAAATTCATGTTTCTTTCGTGCGAAACGGCGATTTATGAGAAATGACGATAAAATTGCTGTTTTAAACTTGCAAAAACATAGAAAAACGCTGTTTTGAACTATTCAAACTGACAAATTCATGTTTCTTTCGTGCCAAACGGCGATTTATGAGAAATGACGATAAAATTGCTGTTTTAAACTTGCAAAAACATAGAAAAACGCTGTTTTCAACTATTCAAACTGATAAATTCATGTTTCTTACGTTCCAAACGGTGGATTTTTGTGAAATCACGAAAAAATTGCTGTTTTAAACTTGCAAAAACATTGAAAAACGTTGTTTTCAACTATTCAAACTGACAAATTCATGTTTCTTTCGTGCGAAACGGCGATTTATGATAAATGACGATAAAATTGCTGTTTTAAACTTGCAAAAACATAGAAAAACGCTGTTTTGAACTACTCAAACTGACAAATTCATGTTTCTTCCGTGCGAAACGGCGATTTATGAGAAATTACTATAAAATTGCTGTTATAAACTTGCAAAAACATAGAAAAACGCTGTTTTGAACTATTCAAACTGACAAATTCATGTTTCTTTCGTGTGAAACGGCGATTTATGAGAAATGACGATAAAATTGCTGTTTTAACCTTGCAAAAACATAGAAAAACGCTGTTTTGAACTATTAAAACTGACAAATTCATGTTTCTTACGTGTGAAACGGCGATTCATGAGAAATGACGATAAAATTGCTGTTTTAAACTTGCAAAAACATAGAAAAACGCTGTTTTGAACTATTCAAACTGACAAATTCATGTTTCTTTCGTGCGAAACGGCGATTTATGAGAAATGACGATAAAATTGCTGTTTTAAACTTGCAAAAACATAGAAAAACGCTGTTTTGAACTATTCAAACTGACAAATTCATGTTTCTTTCGTGCCAAACGGCGATTTATGAGAAATGACGATAAAATTGCTGTTTTAAACTTGCAAAAACATAGAAAAACGCTGTTTTGAACTATTCAAACTGACAAATTCATGTTTCTTTCGTGTGAAACGGCGATTTATGAGAAATGACGATAAAATTGCTGTTTTAAACTTGCAAAAACATAGAAAAACGCTGTTTTGAACTATTCAAACTGACAAATTCATGTTTCTTTCGTGCGAAACGGCGATTTATGAGAAATGACGATAAAATTGCTGTTTTAAACTTGCAAAAACATAGAAAAACGCTGTTTTGAACTATTCAAACTGACAAATTCATGTTTCTTTCGTGTGAAACGGCGATTTATGAGAAATGACGATAAAATTGCTGTTTTAAACTTGCAAAAACATAGAAAAACGCTGTTTTGAACTATTCAAACTGACAAATTCATGTTTCTTTCGTGCGAAACGGCGATTTATGAGAAATGACGATAAAATTGCTGTTTTAAACTTGCAAAAACATAGAAAAACACTATTTTGAACTACTCAAACTGACAAATTCATGTTTCTTTCGTGCGAAACGGCGATTTATGATAAATGACGATAAAATTGCTGTTTTAAACTTGCAAAAACATAGAAAAACGCTGTTTTGAACTATTCATACTGACAAATTCATGTTTCTTTCGTGTGAAACGGCGATTTATGAGAAATGACGATAAAATTGCTGTTTTAAACTTGCAAAAACATAGAAAAACGCTGTTTTGAACTATTCAAACTGACAAATTCATGTTTCTTTCGTGCGAAACGGCGATTTATGAGAAATGACGATAAAATTGCTGTTTTAAACTTGCAAAAACATAGAAAAAACGCTGTTTTCAACTATTCAAACTGATAAATTCATGTTTCTTACGTTCGAAACGGTGGATTTTTGTGAAATCACGATAAAATTGCTGTTTTAAACTTGCAAAAACATAGAAAAACGCTGTTTTGAACTATTCAAACTGATAAATTCATGTTTCTTACGTTGGAAACGGTGGATTTTTATGAAATCACGATAAAATTGCTGTTTTAAACTTGCAAAAACATTGAAAAACGCTGTTTTCAACTTTTCAAACTGACAAATTCATGTTTCTTCCGTGCGAAACGGCGATTTATGAGAAATGACGATAAAATTGCTGTTTTAAACTTGCAAAAACATAGAAAAACGCTGTTTTGAACTATTAAAACTGACAAATTCATGTTTCTTCCGTGCGAAACGGCGATTTATAAGAAATTACTATAAAATTGCTGTTATAAACTTGCAAAAACATAGAAAAACGCTGTTTTGAACTATTCAAACTGACAAATTCATGTTTCTTTCGTGTGAAACGGCGATTTATGAGAAATGACGATAAAATTGCTGTTTTAAACTTGCAAAAACATAGAAAAACGCTGTTTTGAACTATTCAAACTGACAAATTCATGTTTCTTACGTGTGAAACGGCGATTTATGAGAAATGACGATAAAATTGCTGTTTTAAACTTGCAAAAACATAGAAAAACGCTGTTTTGAACTATTAAAACTGACAAATTCATGTTTCTTCCGTGCGAAACGGCGATTTATAAGAAATTACTATAAAATTGCTGTTATAAACTTGCAAAAACATAGAAAAACGCTGTTTTGAACTATTCAAACTGACAAATTCATGTTTCTTTCGTGTGAAACGGCGATTTATGAGAAATGACGCTAAAATTGCTGTTTTAAACTTGCAAAAACATAGAAAAACGCTGTTTTGAACTATTCAAACTGACAAATTCATGTTTCTTACGTGTAAAACGGCGATTTATGAGAAATGACGATAAAATTGCTGTTTTAAACTTGCAAAAACATAGAAAAACGCTGTTTTCAACTATTCAAACTGACAAATTCATGTTTCTTTCGTGTGAAACGGCGATTTATGAGAAATGACGATAAAATTGCTGTTTTAAACTTGCAAAAACATAGAAAAACGCTGTTTTGAACTATTCAAACTGGCAAATTCATGTTACTTACGTGTGAAACGGCGATTTATGAGAAATGACGATAAAATTGCTGTTTTAAACTTGCAAAAACATAGAAAAACGCTGTTTTGAACTATTCAAACTGACAAATTCATGTTTCTTTCGTAAGAAACGGCGATTTATGAGAAATGACGATAAAATTGCTGTTTTAAACTTGCAAAAACATAGAAAAACGCTGTTTTCAACTATTCAAACTGATAAATTCATGTTTCTTACGTTCCAAACGGTGGATTTTTGTGAAATCACGATAAAATTGCTGTTTTAAACTTGCAAAAACATAGAAAAACGCTGTTTTGAACTATTCAAAATGACAAATTCATGTTTCTTTCGTGTGAAACGGCGATTTATGAGAAATGACGATAAAATTGCTGTTTTAAACTTGCAAAAACATAGAAAAACACTATTTTGAACTACTCAAACTGACAAATTCATGTTTCTTTCGTGCGAAACGGCGATTTATGATAAATGACGATAAAATTGCTGTTTTAAACTTGCAAAAACATAGAAAAACGCTGTTTTGAACTATTCAAACTGACAAATTCATGTTTCTTTCGTGTGAAACGGCGATTTATGAGAAATGACGATAAAATTGCTGTTTTAAACTTGCAAAAACATAGAAAAACGCTGTTTTGAACTATTCAAACTGACAAATTCATGTTTCTTTCGTGCGAAACGGCGATTTATGAGAAATGACGATAAAATTGCTGTTTTAAACTTGCAAAAACATAGAAAAACGCTGTTTTCAACTATTCAAACTGATAAATTCATGTTTCTTACGTTCGAAACGGTGGATTTTTGTGAAATCACGATAAAATTGCTGTTTTAAACTTGCAAAAACATAGAAAAACGCTGTTTTGAACTATTCAAACTGATAAATTCATGTTTCTTACGTTGGAAACGGTGGATTTTTATGAAATCACGATAAAATTGCTGTTTTAAACTTGCAAAAACATTGAAAAACGCTGTTTTCAACTTTTCAAACTGACAAATTCATGTTTCTTCCGTGCGAAACGGCGATTTATGAGAAATGACGATAAAATTGCTGTTTTAAACTTGCAAAAACGTAGAAAAACGCTGTTTTGAACTATTCAAACTGACAAATTCATGTTTCTTTCGTGTGAAACGGCGATTTATGAGAAATGATGATAAAATTGCTGTTTTAAACTTGCAAAAACATAGAAAAACGCTGTTTTGAACTATTAAAACTGACAAATTCATGTTTCTTCCGTGCGAAACGGCGATTTATAAGAAATTACTATAAAATTGCTGTTATAAACTTGCAAAAACATAGAAAAACGCTGTTTTGAACTATTCAAACTGACAAATTCATGTTTCTTTCGTGTGAAACGGCGATTTATGAGAAATGACGATAAAATTGCTGTTTTAAACTTGCAAAAACATAGAAAAACGCTGTTTTGAACTATTCAAACTGACAAATTCATGTTTCTTACGTGTGAAACGGCGATTTATGAGAAATGACGATAAAATTGCTGTTTTAAACTTGCAAAAACATAGAAAAACGCTGTTTTGAACTATTAAAACTGACAAATTCATGTTTCTTCCGTGCGAAACGGCGATTTATAAGAAATTACTATAAAATTGCTGTTATAAACTTGCAAAAACATAGAAAAACGCTGTTTTGAACTATTCAAACTGACAAATTCATGTTTCTTTCGTGTGAAACGGCGATTTATGAGAAATGACGCTAAAATTGCTGTTTTAAACTTGCAAAAACATAGAAAAACGCTGTTTTGAACTATTCAAACTGACAAATTCATGTTTCTTACGTGTAAAACGGCGATTTATGAGAAATGACGATAAAATTGCTGTTTTAAACTTGCAAAAACATAGAAAAACGCTGTTTTGAACTATTCAAACTGACAAATTCATGTTTCTTTCGTGAGAAACGGCGATTTATGAGAAATGACGATAAAATTGCTGTTTTAAACTTGCAAAAACATAGAAAAACGCTGTTTTCAACTATTCAAACTGATAAATTCATGTTTCTTACGTTCCAAACGGTGGATTTTTGTGAAATCACAAAAAAATTGCTGTTTTAAACTTGCAAAAACATTGAAAAACGCTGTTTTCAACTATTCAAACTGACAAATTCATGTTTCTTCCGTGCGAAACGGCAAATTATGAGAAATTACTATAAAATTGCTGTTTTAAACTTGCAAAAACATAGAAAAACGCTGTTTTTAACTATTCAAACTGACAAATTCATATTTCTTTCGTGTGAAACGGCGATTTATGAGAAATGACGATAAAATTGCTGTTTTAAACTTGCAAAAACATAGAAAAACGCTGTTTTGAACTACTTAAACTGACAAATTCATGTTTCTTTCGTGCGAAACGGCGATTTATGATAAATGACGATAAAATTGCTGTTTTAAACTTGCAAAAACATAGAAAAACGCTGTTTTGAACTACTCAAACTGACAAATTCATGTTTCTTCCGTGCGAAACGGCGATTTATGAGAAATTACTATAAAATTGCTGTTATAAACTTGCAAAAACATAGAAAAACGCTGTTTTGAACTATTCAAACTGACAAATTCATGTTTCTTTCGTGTGAAACGGCGATTTATGAGAAATGACGATAAAATTGCTGTTTTAAACTTGCAAAAACATAGAAAAACGCTGTTTCGAACTACACAAACTGACAAATTCATGTTTTTTCCGTGCGAAACGGCGATTTATGAGAAATTACTATAAAATTGCTGTTATAAACTTGCAAAAACATAGAAAAACACTGTTTTGAACTACTCAAACTGACAAATTCATGTTTCTTTCGTGCGAAACGGCGATTTATGATAAATGACGATAAAATTGCTGTTTTAAACTTGCAAAAACATAGAAAAACGCTGTTTTGAACTATTCAAACTGACAAATTCATGTTTCTTTCGTGTGAAACGGCGATTTATGAGAAATGACGATAAAATTGCTGTTTTAAACTTGCAAAAACATAGAAAAACCCTGTTTTGAACTATTCAAACTGACAAATTCATGTTTCTTTCGTGCGAAACGGCGATTTATGAGAAATGACTATAAAATTGCTGTTTTAAACTTGCAAAAACATAGAAAAACGCTGTTTTCAACTATTCAAACTGATAAATTCATGTATCTTACGTTCGAAACGGTGGATTTTTGTGAAATCACGATAAAATTGCTGTTTTAAACTTGCAAAAACATAGAAAAACGCTGTTTTGAACTATTCAAACTGATAAATTCATGTTTCTTACGTTGGAAACGGTGGATTTTTATGAAATCACGATAAAATTGCTGTTTTAAACTTGCAAAAACATTGAAAAACGCTGTTTTCAACTTTTCAAACTGACAAATTAATGTTTCTTCCGTGCGAAACGGCGATTTATGAGAAATGACGATAAAATTGCTGTTTTAAACTTGCAAAAACATAGAAAAACGCTGTTTTGAACTATTCAAACTGACAAATTCATGTTTCTTTCGTGTGAAACGGCGATTTATGAGAAATGACGATAAAATTGCTGTTTTAAACTTGCAAAAACATAGAAAAACGCTGTTTTGAACTATTAAAACTGACAAATTCATGTTTCTTCCGTGCGAAACGGCGATTTATAAGAAATTACTATAAAATTGCTGTTATAAACTTGCAAAAACATAGAAAAACGCTGTTTTGAACTATTCAAACTGACAAATTCATGTTTCTTTCGTGTGAAACGGCGATTTATGAGAAATGACGATAAAATTGCTGTTTTAAACTTGCAAAAACATAGAAAAACGCTGTTTTGAACTATTCAAACTGACAAATTCATGTTTCTTACGTGTGAAACGGCGATTTATGAGAAATGACGATAAAATTGCTGTTTTAAACTTGCAAAAACATAGAAAAACGCTGTTTTGAACTATTAAAACTGACAAATTCATGTTTCTTCCGTGCGAAACGGCGATTTATAAGAAATTACTATAAAATTGCTGTTATAAACTTGCAAAAACATAGAAAAACGCTGTTTTGAACTATTCAAACTGACAAATTCATGTTTCTTTCGTGTGAAACGGCGATTTATGAGAAATGACGCTAAAATTGCTGTTTTAAACTTGCAAAAACATAGAAAAACGCTGTTTTGAACTATTCAAACTGACAAATTCATGTTTCTTACGTGTAAAACGGCGATTTATGAGAAATGACGATAAAATTGCTGTTTTAAACTAGCAAAAACATAGAAAAACGCTGTTTTCAACTATTCAAACTGACAAATTCATGTTTCTTTCGTGTGAAACGGCGATTTATGAGAAATGACGATAAAATTGCTGTTTTAAACTTGCAAAAACATAGAAAAACGCTGTTTTGAACTATTCAAACTGGCAAATTCATGTTACTTACGTGTGAAACGGCGATTTATGAGAAATGACGATAAAATTGCTGTTTTAAACTTGCAAAAACATAGAAAAACGCTGTTTTGAACTATTCAAACTGACAAATTCATGTTTCTTTCGTAAGAAACGGCGATTTATGAGAAATGACGATAAAATTGCTGTTTTAAACTTGCAAAAACATAGAAAAACGCTGTTTTCAACTATTCAAACTGATAAATTCATGTTTCTTACGTTCCAAACGGTGGATTTTTGTGAAATCACGATAAAATTGCTGTTTTAAACTTGCAAAAACATAGAAAAACGCTGTTTTGAACTATTCAAAATGACAAATTCATGTTTCTTTCGTGTGAAACGGCGATTTATGAGAAATGACGATAAAATTGCTGTTTTAAACTTGCAAAAACATAGAAAAACACTATTTTGAACTACTCAAACTGACAAATTCATGTTTCTTTCGTGCGAAACGGCGATTTATGATAAATGACGATCAAATTGCTGTTTTAAACTTGCAAAAACATAGAAAAACGCTGTTTTGAACTATTCAAACTGACAAATTCATGTTTCTTTCGTGTGAAACGGCGATTTATGAGAAATGACGATAAAATTGCTGTTTTAAACTTGCAAAAACATAGAAAAACGCTGTTTTGAACTATTCAAACTGACAAATTCATGTTTCTTTCGTGCGAAACGGCGATTTATGAGAAATGACGATAAAATTGCTGTTTTAAACTTGCAAAAACATAGAAAAACGCTGTTTTCAACTATTCAAACTGATAAATTCATGTTTCTTACGTTCGAAACGGTGGATTTTTGTGAAATCACGATAAAATTGCTGTTTTAAACTTGCAAAAACATAGAAAAACGCTGTTTTGAACTATTCAAACTGATAAATTCATGTTTCTTAAGTTGGAAACGGTGGATTTTTATGAAATCACGATAAAATTGCTGTTTTAAACTTGCAAAAACATTGAAAAATGCTGTTTTCAACTTTTCAAACTGACAAATTCATGTTTCTTCCGTGCGAAACGGCGATTTATGAGAAATGACGATAAAATTGCTGTTTTAAACTTGCAAAAACGTAGAAAAACGCTGTTTTGAACTATTCAAACTGACAAATTCATGTTTCTTTCGTGTGAAACGGCGATTTATGAGAAATGACGATAAAATTGCTGTTTTAAACTTGCAAAAACATAGAAAAACGCTGTTTTGAACTATTAAAACTGACAAATTCATGTTTCTTCCGTGCGAAACGGCGATTTATAAGAAATTACTATAAAATTGCTGTTATAAACTTGCAAAAACATAGAAAAACGCTGTTTTGAACTATTCAAACTGACAAATTCATGTTTCTTTCGTGTGAAACGGCGATTTATGAGAAATGACGATAAAATTGCTGTTTTAAACTTGCAAAAACATAGAAAAACGCTGTTTTGAACTATTCAAACTGACAAATTCATGTTTCTTACGTGTGAAACGGCGATTTATGAGAAATGACGATAAAATTGCTGTTTTAAACTTGCAAAAACATAGAAAAACGCTGTTTTGAACTATTAAAACTGACAAATTCATGTTTCTTCCGTGCGAAACGGCGATTTATAAGAAATTACTATAAAATTGCTGTTATAAACTTGCAAAAACATAGAAAAACGCTGTTTTGAACTATTCAAACTGACAAATTCATGTTTCTTTCGTGTGAAACGGCGATTTATGAGAAATGACGCTAAAATTGCTGTTTTAAACTTGCAAAAACATAGAAAAACGCTGTTTTGAACTATTCAAACTGACAAATTCATGTTTCTTACGTGTAAAACGGCGATTTATGAGAAATGACGATAAAATTGCTGTTTTAAACTTGCAAAAACATAGAAAAACGCTGTTTTGAACTATTCAAACTGACAAATTCATGTTTCTTTCGTGAGAAACGGCGATTTATGAGAAATGACGATAAAATTGCTGTTTTAAACTTGCAAAAACATAGAAAAACGCTGTTTTCAACTATTTAAACTGATAAATTCATGTTTCTTACGTTCCAAACGGTGGATTTTTGTGAAATCACAAAAAAATTGCTGTTTTAAACTTGCAAAAACATTGAAAAACGCTGTTTTCAACTATTCAAACTGACAAATTCATGTTTCTTCCGTGCGAAACGGCAAATTATGAGAAATTACGATAAAATTGCTGTTTTAAACTTGCAAAAACATAGAAAAACGCTGTTTTTAACTATTCAAACTGACAAATTCATATTTCTTTCGTGTGAAACGGCGATTTATGAGAAATGACGATAAAATTGCTGTTTTAAACTTGCAAAAACATAGAAAAACGCTGTTTTGAACTACTTAAACTGACAAATTCATGTTTCTTTCGTGCGAAACGGCGATTTATGATAAATGACGATAAAATTGCTGTTTTAAACTTGCAAAAACATAGAAAAACGCTGTTTTGAACTACTCAAACTGACAAATTCATGTTTCTTCCGTGCGAAACGGCGATTTATGAGAAATTACTATAAAATTGCTGTTATAAACTTGCAAAAACATAGAAAAACGCTGTTTTGAACTATTCAAACTGACAAATTCATGTTTCTTTCGTGTGAAACGGCGATTTATGAGAAATGACGATAAAATTGCTGTTTTAAACTTGCAAAAACATAGAAAAACGCTGTTTCGAACTACACAAACTGACAAATTCATGTTTTTTCCGTGCGAAACGGCGATTTATGAGAAATTACTATAAAATTGCTGTTATAAACTTGCAAAAACATAGAAAAACACTGTTTTGAACTACTCAAACTGACAAATTCATGTTTCTTTCGTGCGAAACGGCGATTTATGATAAATGACGATAAAATTGCTGTTTTAAACTTGCAAAAACATAGAAAAACGCTGTTTTGAACTATTCAAACTGACAAATTCATGTTTCTTTCGTGTGAAACGGCGATTTATGAGAAATGACGATAAAATTGCTGTTTTAAACTTGCAAAAACATAGAAAAACCCTGTTTTGAACTATTCAAACTGACAAATTCATGTTTCTTTCGTGCGAAACGGCGATTTATGAGAAATGACTATAAAATTGCTGTTTTAAACTTGCAAAAACATAGAAAAACGCTGTTTTCAACTATTCAAACTGATAAATTCATGTATCTTACGTTCGAAACGGTGGATTTTTGTGAAATCACGATAAAATTGCTGTTTTAAACTTGCAAAAACATAGAAAAACGCTGTTTTGAACTATTCAAACTGATAAATTCATGTTTCTTACGTTGGAAACGGTGGATTTTTATGAAATCACGGTAAAATTGCTGTTTTAAACTTGCAAAAACATTGAAAAACGCTGTTTTCAACTTTTCAAACTGACAAATTAATGTTTCTTCCGTGCGAAACGGCGATTTATGAGAAATGACGATAAAATTGCTGTTTTAAACTTGCAAAAACATAGAAAAACGCTGTTTTGAACTATTCAAACTGACAAATTCATGTTTCTTTCGTGTGAAACGGCGATTTATGAGAAATGACGATAAAATTGCTGTTTTAAACTTGCAAAAACATAGAAAAACGCTGTTTTGAACTATTAAAACTGACAAATTCATGTTTCTTCCGTGCGAAACGGCGATTTATAAGAAATTACTATAAAATTGCTGTTATAAACTTGCAAAAACATAGAAAAACGCTGTTTTGAACTATTCAAACTGACAAATTCATGTTTCTTTCGTGTGAAACGGCGATTTATGAGAAATGACGATAAAATTGCTGTTTTAAACTTGCAAAAACATAGAAAAACGCTGTTTTGAACTATTCAAACTGACAAATTCATGTTTCTTACGTGTGAAACGGCGATTTATGAGAAATGACGATAAAATTGCTGTTTTAAACTTGCAAAAACATAGAAAAACGCTGTTTTGAACTATTCAAACTGACAAATTCATGTTTCTTTCGTGAGAAACGGCGATTTATGAGAAATGACGATAAAATTGCTGTTTTAAACTTGCAAAAACATAGAAAAACGCTGTTTTCAACTATTCAAACTGATAAATTCATGTTTCTTACGTTCCAAACGGTGGATTTTTGTGAAATCACGAAAAAATTGCTGTTTTAAACTTGCAAAAACATTGAAAAACGCTGTTTTCAACTATTCAAACTGACAAATTCATGTTTCTTCCGTGCGAAACGGCAAATTATGAGAAATTACGATAAAATTGCTGTTTTAAACTTGCAAAAACATAGAAAAACGCTGTTTTTAACTATTCAAACTGACAAATTCATATTTCTTTCGTGTGAAACGGCGATTTATGAGAAATGACGATAAAATTGCTGTTTTAAACTTGCAAAAACATAGAAAAACGCTGTTTTGAACTACTTAAACTGACAAATTCATGTTTCTTTCGTGCGAAACGGCGATTTATGATAAATGACGATAAAATTGCTGTTTTAAACTTGCAAAAACATAGAAAAACGCTGTTTTGAACTACTCAAACTGACAAATTCATGTTTCTTCCGTGCGAAACGGCGATTTATGAGAAATTACTATAAAATTGCTGTTATAAACTTGCAAAAACATAGAAAAACGCTGTTTTGAACTATTCAAACTGACAAATTCATGTTTCTTTCGTGTGAAACGGCGATTTATGAGAAATGACGATAAAATTGCTGTTTTAAACTTGCAAAAACATAGAAAAACGCTGTTTCGAACTACACAAACTGACAAATTCATGTTTTTTCCGTGCGAAACGGCGATTTATGAGAAATTACTATAAAATTGCTGTTATAAACTTGCAAAAACATAGAAAAACACTGTTTTGAACTACTCAAACTGACAAATTCATGTTTCTTTCGTGCGAAACGGCGATTTATGATAAATGACGATAAAATTGCTGTTTTAAACTTGCAAAAACATAGAAAAACGCTGTTTTGAACTATTCAAACTGACAAATTCATGTTTCTTTCGTGTGAAACGGCGATTTATGAGAAATGACGATAAAATTGCTGTTTTAAACTTGCAAAAACATAGAAAAACGCTGTTTTGAACTATTCAAACTGACAAATTCATGTTTCTTTCGTGCGAAACGGCGATTTATGAGAAATGACTATAAAATTGCTGTTTTAAACTTGCAAAAACATAGAAAAACGCTGTTTTCAACTATTCAAACTGATAAATTCATGTTTCTTACGTTCGAAACGGTGGATTTTTGTGAAATCACGATAAAATTGCTGTTTTAAACTTGCAAAAACATAGAAAAACGCTGTTTTGAACTATTCAAACTGACAAATTCATGTTTCTTTCGTGTGAAACGGCGATTTATGAGAAATGACGATAAAATTGCTGTTTTAAACTTGCAAAAACATAGAAAAACGCTGTTTTGAACTATTAAAACTGACAAATTCATGTTTCTTCCGTGCGAAACGGCGATTTATAAGAAATTACTATAAAATTGCTGTTATAAACTTGCAAAAACATAGAAAAACGCTGTTTTGAACTATTCAAACTGACAAATTCATGTTTCTTTCGTGTGAAACGGCGATTTATGAGAAATGACGATAAAATTGCTGTTTTAAACTTGCAAAAACATAGAAAAACGCTGTTTTGAACTATTCAAACTGACAAATTCATGTTTCTTACGTGTGAAACGGCGATTTATGAGAAATGACGATAAAATTGCTGTTTTAAACTTGCAAAAACATAGAAAAACGCTGTTTTGAACTATTCAAACTGACAAATTCATGTTTCTTTCGTGAGAAACGGCGATTTATGAGAAATGACGATAAAATTGCTGTTTTAAACTTGCAAAAACATAGAAAAACGCTGTTTTCAACTATTCAAACTGATAAATTCATGTTTCTTACGTTCCAAACGGTGGATTTTTGTGAAATCACGAAAAAATTGCTGTTTTAAACTTGCAAAAACATTGAAAAACGCTGTTTTCAACTATTCAAACTGACAAATTCATGTTTCTTCCGTGCGAAACGGCAAATTATGAGAAATTACGATAAAATTGCTGTTTTAAACTTGCAAAAACATAGAAAAACGCTGTTTTTAACTATTCAAACTGACAAATTCATATTTCTTTCGTGTGAAACGGCGATTTATGAGAAATGACGATAAAATTGCTGTTTTAAACTTGCAAAAACATAGAAAAACGCTGTTTTGAACTACTTAAACTGACAAATTCATGTTTCTTTCGTGCGAAATGGCGATTTATGATAAATGACGATAAAATTGCTGTTTTAAACTTGCAAAAACATAGAAAAACGCTGTTTTGAACTACTCAAACTGACAAATTCATGTTTCTTCCGTGCGAAACGGCGATTTATGAGAAATTACTATAAAATTGCTGTTATAAACTTGCAAAAACATAGAAAAACGCTGTTTTGAACTATTCAAACTGACAAATTCATGTTTCTTTCGTGTGAAACGGCGATTTATGAGAAATGACGATAAAATTGCTGTTTTAAACTTGCAAAAACATAGAAAAACGCTGTTTCGAACTACACAAACTGACAAATTCATGTTTTTTCCGTGCGAAACGGCGATTTATGAGAAATTACTATAAAATTGCTGTTATAAACTTGCAAAAACATAGAAAAACACTGTTTTGAACTACTCAAACTGACAAATTCATGTTTCTTTCGTGCGAAACGGCGATTTATGATAAATGACGATAAAATTGCTGTTTTAAACTTGCAAAAACATAGAAAAACGCTGTTTTGAACTATTCAAACTGACAAATTCATGTTTCTTTCGTGTGAAACGGCGATTTATGAGAAATGACGATAAAATTGCTGTTTTAAACTTGCAAAAACATAGAAAAACGCTGTTTTGAACTATTCAAACTGACAAATTCATGTTTCTTTCGTGCGAAACGGCGATTTATGAGAAATGACTATAAAATTGCTGTTTTAAACTTGCAAAAA
This sequence comes from Poecilus cupreus, assembly GCA_963942605.1. Lineage (NCBI taxonomy): Eukaryota > Metazoa > Arthropoda > Insecta > Coleoptera > Carabidae > Poecilus > Poecilus cupreus. Next base: position 42,601 of record CAWWDY010001190.1, on the reverse strand, counting down.
CATAGAAAAACGCTGTTTTCAACTATTCAAACTGATAAATTCATGTTTCTTACGTTCGAAACGGTGGATTTTTGTGAAATCACGATAAAATTGCTGTTTTAAACTTGCAAAAACATAGAAAAACGCTGTTTTGAACTATTCAAACTGACAAATTCATGTTTCTTTCGTGTGAAACGGCGATTTATGAGAAATGACGATAAAATTGCTGTTTTAAACTTGCAAAAACATAGAAAAACGCTGTTTTGAACTATTCAAACTGACAAATTCATGTTTCTTACGTGTGAAACGGCGATTTATGAGAAATGACGATAAAATTGCTGTTTTAAACTTGCAAAAACATAGAAAAACGCTGTTTTGAACTATTCAAACTGACAAATTCATGTTTCTTTCGTGTGAAACGGCGATTTATGAGAAATGACGATAAAATTGCTGTTTTAAACTTGCAAAAACATAGAAAAACGCTGTTTTGAACTATTAAAACTGACAAATTCATGTTTCTTCCGTGCGAAACGGCGATTTATGAGAAATTACTATAAAATTGCTGTTATAAACTTGCAAAAAAATAGAAAAACGCTGTTTTGAACTATTCAAACTGACAAATTCATGTTTCTTTCGTGTGAAACGGCGATTTATGAGAAATGACGATAAAATTGCTGTTTTAAACTTGCAAAAACATAGAAAAACGCTGTTTTGAACTATTCAAACTGACAAATTCATGTTTCTTTCGTAAGAAACGGCGATTTATGAGAAATGACGATAAAATTGCTGTTTTAAACTTGCAAAAACATAGAAAAACGCTGTTTTCAACTATTCAAACTGATAAATTCATGTTTCTTACGTTCCAAACTTTGGATTTTTGTGAAATCACGAAAAAATTGCTGTTTTAAACATACAAAAACATTGAAAAACGCTGTTTTCAACTATTCAAACTGACAAATTCATGTTTCTTCCGTGCGAAACGGCAAATTATGAGAAATTACGATAAAATTGCTGTTTTAAACTTGCAAAAACATAGAAAAACGCTGTTTTTAACTATTCAAACTGACAAATTCATATTACTTTCGTGTGAAACGGCGATTTATGAGAAATGACGATAAAATTGCTGTTTTAAACTTGCAAAAACATAGAAAAACGCTGTTTTGAACTACTTAAACTGACAAATTCATGTTTCTTTCGTGCGAAACGGCGATTTATGATAAATGACGATAAAATTGCTGTTTTAAACTTGCAAAAACATAGAAAAACGCTGTTTTGAACTACTCAAACTGACAAATTCATGTTTTTTCCGTGCGAAACGGCGATTTATGAGAAATTACTATAAAATTGCTGTTATAAACTTGCAAAAACATAGAAAAACGCTGTTTTGAACTATTCAAACTGACAAATTCATGTTTCTTTCGTGTGAAACGGCGATTTATGAGAAATGACGATAAAATTGCTGTTTTAAACTTGCAAAAACATAGAAAAACGCTGTTTTGAACTACTCAAACTGACAAATTCATGTTTCTTCCGTGCGAATCGGCGATTTATGAGAAATTACTCTAAAATTGCTGTTATAAACTTGCAAAAACATAGAAAAACACTGTTTTGAACTACTCAAACTGACAAATTCATGTTTCTTTCGTGCGAAACGGCGATTTATGATAAATGACGATAAAATTGCTGTTTTAAACTTGCAAAAACATAGAAAAACGCTGTTTTGAACTATTCAAACTGACAAATTCATGTTTCTTTCGTGTGAAACGGCGATTTATGAGAAATGACGATAAAATTGCTGTTTTAAACTTGCAAAAACCTATAAAAACGCTGTTTTGAACTATTCAAACTGACAAATTCATGTTTCTTTCGTGCGAAACGGCGATTTATGAGAAATGACGATAAAATTGCTGTTTTAAACTTGCAAAAACATATAAAAACGCTGTTTTCAACTATTCAAACTGATAAATTCATGTTTCTTACGTTCGAAACGGTGGATTTTTGTGAAATCACGATAAAATTGCTGTTTTAAACTTGCAAAAACATAGAAAAACGCTGTTTTGAACTATTCAAACTGATAAATTCATGTTTCTTACGTTGGAAACGGTGGATTTTTATGAAATCACGAAAAAATTGCTGTTTTAAACTTGCAAAAACATTGAAAAACGCTGTTTTCAACTTTTCAAACTGACAAATTCATGTTTCTTCCGTGCGAAACGGCGATTTATGAGAAATTACTATAAAATTGCTGTTATAAACATGCAAAAACATAGAAAAACGCTGTTTTGAACTATTCAAACTGACAAATTCATGTTTCTTTCGTGTGAAATGGCGATTTATGAGAAATGACGATAAAATTGCTGTTTTAAACTTGCAAAAACATAGAAAAACGCTGTTTTGAACTACTCAAACTGACAAATTCATGTTTCTTCCGTGCGAAACGGCGATTTATGAGAAATGACGATAAAATTGCTGTTTTAAACTTGCAAAAACATAGAAAAACGCTGTTTTGAACTATTCAAACTGACAAATTCATGTTTCTTACGTGTGAAACGGCGATTTATGAGAAATGACGATAAAATTGCTGTTTTAAACTTGCAAAAACATAGAAAAACGCTGTTTTGAACTATTCAAACTGACAAATTCATGTTTCTTTCGTGCGAAACGGCGATTTATGAGAAATGACGATAAAATTGCTGTTTTAAACTTGCAAAAACATAGAAAAATGCTGTTTTCAACTACTCAAACTGATAAATTCATGTTTCTTACGTTCCAAACGGTGGATTTTTGTGAAATCACGATAAAATTGCTGTTTTAAACTTGCAAAAACATTGAAAAACGCTGTTTTGAACTACTCAAACTGACAAATTCATGTTTCTTTCGTGCGAAACGGCGATTTATGATAAATGACGATAAAATTGCTGTTTTAAACTTGCAAAAACATAGAAAAACGCTGTTTTGAACTATTCAAACTGACAAATTCATGTTTCTTTCGTGTGAAACGGCGATTTATGAGAAATGACGATAAAATTGCTGTTTTAAACTTGCAAAAACATAGAAAAACGCTGTTTTGAACTATTCAAACTGACAAATTCATGTTTCTTTCGTGCGAAACGGCGATTTATGAGAAATGACGATAAAATTGCTGTTTTAAACTTGCAAAAACATAGAAAAACGCTGTTTTCAACTATTCAAACTGATAAATTCATGTTTCTTACGTTCGAAACGGTGGATTTTTGTGAAATCACGATAAAATTGCTGTTTTAAACTTGCAAAAACATAGAAAAACGCTGTTTTGATCTATTCAAACTGATAAATTCATGTTTCTTACGTTGGAAACGGTGGATTTTTATGAAATCACGATAAAATTGCTGTTTTAAACTTGCAAAAACATTGAAAAACGCTGTTTTCAACTTTTCAAACTGACAAATTCATGTTTCTTCCGTGCGAAACGGCGATTTATGAGAAATTACGATAAAATTGCTGTTTTAAACTTGCAAAAACATAGAAAAACGCTGTTTTGAACTATTCAAACTGACAAATTCATGTTTCTTTCGTGCGAAACGGCGATTTATGAGAAATGTCGATAAAATTGCTGTTTTAAACTTGCAAAAACATAGAAAAACGCTGTTTTCAACTATTCAAACTGATAAATTCATGTTTCTTACGTTCCAAACGGTGGATTTTTGTGAAATCACGAAAAAATTGCTGTTTTAAACTTGCAAAAACATTGAAAAACGTTGTTTTCAATTATTCAAACTGACAAATTCATGTTTCTTTCGTGCGAAACGGCGATTTATGATAAATGACGATAAAATTGCTGTTTTAAACTTGCAAAAACATAGAAAAACGCTGTTTTGAACTACTCAAACTGACAAATTCATGTTTCTTCCGTGCGAAACGGCGATTTATGAGAAATTACTATAAAATTGCTGTTATAAACTTGCAAAAACATAGAAAAACGCTGTTTTGAACTATTCAAACTGACAAATTCATGTTTCTTTCGTGTGAAACGGCGATTTATGAGAAATGACGATAAAATTGCTGTTTTAAACTTGCAAAAACATAGAAAAACGCTGTTTTGAACTACTTAAACTGACAAATTCATGTTTCTTCCGTGCGAAACGGCGATTTATGAGAAATTACTATAAAATTGCTGTTATAAACTTGCAAAAACATAGAAAAACGCTGTTTTGAACTATTCAAACTGACAAATTCATGTTTCTTTCGTGTGAAACGGCGATTTATGAGAAATGACGATAAAATTGCTGTTTTAACCTTGCAAAAACATAGAAAAACGCTGTTTTGAACTATTAAAACTGACAAATTCATGTTTCTTACGTGTGAAACGGCGATTCATGAGAAATGACGATAAAATTGCTGTTTTAAACTTGCAAAAACATAGAAAAACGCTGTTTTGAACTATTCAAACTGACAAATTCATGTTTCTTTCGTGCGAAACGGCGATTTATGAGAAATGACGATAAAATTGCTGTTTTAAACTTGCAAAAACATAGAAAAACGCTGTTTTGAACTATTCAAACTGACAAATTCATGTTTCTTTCGTGCCAAACGGCGATTTATGAGAAATGACGATAAAATTGCTGTTTTAAACTTGCAAAAGCATAGAAAAACGCTGTTTTCAACTATTCAAACTGATAAATTCATGTTTCTTACGTTCCAAACGGTGGATTTTTGTGAAATCACGAAAAAATTGCTGTTTTAAACTTGCAAAAACATTGAAAAACGTTGTTTTCAACTATTCAAACTGACAAATTCATGTTTCTTTCGTGCGAAACGGCGATTTATGATAAATGACGATAAAATTGCTGTTTTAAACTTGCAAAAACATAGAAAAACGCTGTTTTGAACTACTCAAACTGACAAATTCATGTTTCTTCCGTGCGAAACGGCGATTTATGAGAAATTACTATAAAATTGCTGTTATAAACTTGCAAAAACATAGAAAAACGCTGTTTTGAACTATTCAAACTGACAAATTCATGTTTCTTTCGTGCGAAACGGCGATTTATGATAAATGACGATAAAATTGCTGTTTTAAACTTGCAAAAACATAGAAAAACGCTGTTTTGAACTATTCAAACTGACAAATTCATGTTTCTTTCGTGTGAAACGGCGATTTATGAGAAATGACGATAAAATTGCTGTTTTAAACTTGCAAAAACATAGAAAAACGCTGTTTTGAACTATTCAAACTGACAAATTCATGTTTCTTTCGTGCGAAACGGCGATTTATGAGAAATGACGATAAAATTGCTGTTTTAAACTTGCAAAAACATAGAAAAACGCTGTTTTCAACTATTCAAACTGATAAATTCATGTTTCTTACGTTCGAAACGGTGGATTTTTGTGAAATCACGATAAAATTGCTGTTTTAAACTTGCAAAAACATAGAAAAAACGCTGTTTTGATCTATTCAAACTGATAAATTCATGTTTCTTACGTTGGAAACGTGGATTTTTATGAAATCACGATAAAATTGCTGTTTTAAACTTGCAAAAACATTGAAAAACGCTGTTTTCAACTTTTCAAACTGACAAATTCATGTTTCTTCCGTGCGAAACGGCGATTTATGAGAAATTACGATAAAATTGCTGTTTTAAACTTGCAAAAACATAGAAAAAACGCTGTTTTGAACTATTCAAACTGACAAATTCATGTTTCTTTCGTGCGAAACGGCGATTTATGAGAAATGTCGATAAAATTGCTGTTTTAAACTTGCAAAAACATAGAAAAACGCTGTTTTCAACTATTCAAACTGATAAATTCATGTTTCTTACGTTCCAAACGGTGGATTTTTGTGAAATCACGAAAAATTGCTGTTTTAAACTTGCAAAAACATTGAAAAACGTTGTTTTCAACTATTCAAACTGACAAATTCATGTTTCTTTCGTGCGAAACGGCGATTTATGATAAATGACGATAAAATTGCTGTTTTAAACTTGCAAAACATAGAAAAACGCTGTTTTGAACTACTCAAACTGACAAATTCATGTTTCTTCCGTGCGAAACGGCGATTTATGAGAAATTACTATAAAATTGCTGTTATAAACTTGCAAAAACATAGAAAAACGCTGTTTTGAACTATTCAAACTGACAAATTCATGTTTCTTTCGTGTGAAACGGCGATTTATGAGAAATGACGATAAAATTGCTGTTTTAACTTGCAAAAACATAGAAAAAACGCTGTTTTGAACTACTTAAACTGACAAATTCATGTTTCTTCCGTGCGAAACGGCGATTTATGAGAAATTACTATAAAATTGCTGTTATAAACTTGCAAAAACATAGAAAAACGCTGTTTTGAACTATTCAAACTGACAAATTCATGTTTCTTTTGTGTGAAACGGCGATTTATGAGAAATGACGATAAAATTGCTGTTTTAACCTTGCAAAAACATAGAAAAACGCTGTTTTGAACTATTAAAACTGACAAATTCATGATTTTTACGTGTGAAACGGCGATTCATGAGAAATGACGATAAAATTGCTGTTTTAAACTTGCAAAACATAGAAAAACGCTGTTTTGAACTATCAAACTGACAAATTCATGTTTCTTTCGTGCGAAACGGCGATTTATGAGAAATGACGATAAAATTGCTGTTTTAAACTTGCAAAAACATAGAAAAACGCTGTTTTGAACTATTCAAACTGACAAATTCATGTTTCTTCGTGCCAAACGGCGATTTATGAGAAATGACGATAAAATTGCTGTTTTAAACTTGCAAAAGCATAGAAAACGCTGTTTTCAACTATTCAAACTGATAAATTCATGTTTCTTACGTTCCAAACGGTGGATTTTTGTGAAATCACGAAAAAATTGCTGTTTTAAACTTGCAAAAACATTGAAAAACGTTGTTTTCAACTATTCAAACTGACAAATTCATGTTTCTTTCGTGCGAAACGGCGATTTATGATAAATGACGATAAAATTGCTGTTTTAAACTTGCAAAAACATAGAAAAACGCTGTTTTGAACTACTCAAACTGACAAATTCATGTTTCTTCCGTGCGAAACGGCGATTTATGAGAAATTACTATAAAATTGCTGTTATAAACTTGCAAAAACATAGAAAAACGCTGTTTTGAACTATTCAAACTGACAAATTCATGTTTCTTTCGTGTGAAACGGCGATTTATGAGAAATGACGATAAAATTGCTGTTTTAAACTTGCAAAAACATAGAAAAACGCTGTTTTGAACTACTCAAACTGACAAATTCATGTTTCTTCCGTGCGAAACGGCGATTTATGAGAAATTACTATAAAATTGCTGTTATAAACTTGCAAAAACATAGAAAAACGCTGTTTTGAACTATTCAAACTGACAAATTCATGTTTCTTTCGTGTGAAACGGCGATTTATGAGAAATGACGATAAAATTGCTGTTTTAACCTTGCAAAAACATAGAAAAACGCTGTTTTGAACTATTAAAACTGACAAATTCATGTTTCTTACGTGTGAAACGGCGATTCATGAGAAATGACGATAAAATTGCTGTTTTAAACTTGCAAAAACATAGAAAAACGCTGTTTTGAACTATTCAAACTGACAAATTCATGTTTCTTTCGTGCGAAACGGCGATTTATGAGAAATGACGATAAAATTGCTGTTTTAAACTTGCAAAAACATAGAAAAACGCTGTTTTGAACTATTCAAACTGACAAATTCATGTTTCTTTCGTGCCAAACGGCGATTTATGAGAAATGACGATAAAATTGCTGTTTTAAACTTGCAAAAACATAGAAAAATGCTGTTTTCAACTACTCAAACTGATAAATTCATGTTTCTTACGTTCCAAACGGTGGATTTTTGTGAAAACACGATAAAATTGCTGTTTTAAACTTGCAAAAACATTTAAAAACGCTGTTTTCAACTATTCAAACTGACAAATTCATGTTTCTTCCGTGCGAAACGGCGATTTATGAGAAATTACGATAAAAATGCTGTTTTAAACTTGCAAAAACATAGAAAAACGCTGTTTTGAACTATTCAAACTGACAAATTCATGTTTCTTTCCTGCGAAACGGCGATTTATGAGAAATGACGATAAAATTGCTGTTTTAAACTTGCAAAAACATAGAAAAACGCTGTTTTCAACTATTCAAACTGATAAATTCATGTTTCTTACGTTCCAAACGGTGGATTTTTGTGAAATCACGATAAAATTGCTGTTTTAAACTTGCAAAAACATTGAAAAACGCTGTTTTCAACTATTCAAACTGACAAATTCATGTTTCTTCCGTGCGAAACGGCGATTTATGAGAAATTACGATAAAATTTCTGTTTTAAACTTGCAAAAACATAGAAAAACGCTGTTTTGAACTATTCAAAATGACAAATTCATGTTTCTTTCGTGTGAAACGGCGATTTATGAGAAATGACGATAAAATTGCTGTTTTAAACTTGCAAAAACATAGAAAAACACTGTTTTGAACTACTCAAACTTACAAATTCATGTTTCTTTCGTGCGAAACGGCGATTTATGATAAATGACGATAAAATTGCTGTTTTAAACTTGCAAAAACATAGAAAAACGCTGTTTTGAACTATTCAAACTGACAAATTCATGTTTCTTTCGTGTGAAACGGCGATTTATGAGAAATGACGATAAAATTGCTGTTTTAAACTTGCAAAAACATAGAAAAACGCTGTTTTGAACTATTCAAACTGACAAATTCATGTTTCTTTCGTGCGAAACGGCGATTTATGAGAAATGACGATAAAATTGCTGTTTTAAACTTGCAAAAACATAGAAAAACGCTGTTTTCAACTATTCAAACTGATAAATTCATGTTTCTTACGTTCGAAACGGTGGATTTTTGTGAAATCACGATAAAATTACTGTTTTAAACTTGCAAAAACATAGAAAAACGCTGTTTTGAACTATTCAAACTGATAAATTCATGTTTCTTACGTTGGAAACGTTGGATTTTTATGAAACCACGATAAAATTGCTGTTTTAAACTTGCAAAAACATTGAAAAACGCTGTTTTCAACTATTCAAACTGACAAATTCATGTTTCTTTCGTGCGAAACGGCGATTTATGAGAAATGACGATAAAATTGCTGTTTTAAACTTGCAAAAACATAGAAAAACGCTGTTTTGAACTATTCAAACTGACAAATTCATGTTTCTTTCGTGCCAAACGGCGATTTATGACAAATGACGATAAAATTGCTGTTTTAAACTTGCAAAAACATAGAAAAACGCTGTTTTCAACTATTCAAACTGATAAATTCATGTTTCTTACGTTCCAAACGGTGGATTTTTGTGAAATCACGAAAAAATTGCTGTTTTAAACTTGCAAAAACATTGAAAAACGTTGTTTTCAACTATTCAAACTGACAAATTCATGTTTCTTTCGTGCGAAACGGCGATTTATGATAAATGACGATAAAATTGCTGTTTTAAACTTACAAAAACATAGAAAAACGCTGTTTTGAACTACTCAAACTGACAAATTCATGTTTCTTCCGTGCGAAACGGCGATTTATGAGAAATTACTATAAAATTGCTGTTATAAACTTGCAAAAACATAGAAAAACGCTGTTTTGAACTATTCAAACTGACAAATTCATGTTTCTTTCGTGTGAAACGGCGATTTATGAGAAATGACGATAAAATTGCTGTTTTAAACTTGCAAAAACATAGAAAAACGCTGTTTTGAACTACTCAAACTGACAAATTCATGTTTCTTCCGTGCGAAACGGCGATTTATGAGAAATTACTATAAAATTGCTGTTATAAACTTGCAAAAACATAGAAAAACGCTGTTTTGAACTATTCAAACTGACAAATTCATGTTTCTTTCGTGTGAAACGGCGATTTATGAGAAATGACGATAAAATTGCTGTTTTAACCTTGCAAAAACATAGAAAAACGCTGTTTTGAACTATTAAAACTGACAAATTCATGTTTCTTACGTGTGAAACGGCGATTCATGAGAAATGACGATAAAATTGCTGTTTTAAACTTGCAAAAACATAGAAAAACGCTGTTTTGAACTACTCAAACTGACAAATTCATGTTTCTTCCGTGCGAAACGGCGATTTATGAGAAATTACTATAAAATTGCTGTTTTAAACTTGCAAAAACATAGAAAAAAGCTGTTTTCAAATATTCAAACTGATAAATTCATGTTTCTTACGTTCCAAACGGTGGATTTTTGTGAAATCACGAAAAAATTGCTGTTTTAAACTTGCAAAAACATTGAAAAACGCTGTTTTCAACTATTCAAACTGACAAATTCATGTTTCTTCCGTGCGAAACGGCAAATTATGAGAAATTACGATAAAATTGCTGTTTTAAACTTGCAAAAACATAGAAAAACGCTGTTTTGAACTATTCAAACTGACAAATTCATATTTCTTCCGTGTGAAACGGCGATTTATGAGAAATGACGATAAAATTGCTGTTTTAAACTTGCAAAAACATAGAAAAACGCTGTTTTGAACTACTCAAACTGACAAATTCATGTTTCTTTCGTGCGAAACGGCGATTTATGATAAATGACGATAAAATTGCTGTTTTAAACTTGCAAAAACATAGAAAAACGCTGTTTTGAACTACTCAAACTGACAAATTCATGTTTCTTCCGTGCGAAACGGCGATTTATGAGAAATTACTATAAAATTGCTGTTATAAACTTGCAAAAACATAGAAAAACGCTGTTTTGAACTATTCAAACTGACAAATTCATGTTTCTTTCGTGTGAAACGGCGATTTATGAGAAATGACGATAAAATTGCTGTTTTAAACTTGCAAAAACATAGAAAAACGCTGTTTTGAACTACTCAAACTGACAAATTCATGTTTCTTCCGTGCGAAACGGCGATTTATGAGAAATGACGATAAAATTGCTGTTTTAAACTTGCAAAAACATAGAAAAACGCTGTTTTCAACTATTAAAACTGATAAATTCATGTTTCTTACGTTCCAAACGGTGGATTTTTGTGAAATCACTATAAAATTGCTGTTTTAAACTTTCAAAAGCATTGAAAAACGCGGTTTTCAACTATTCAAACTGACAAATTCATGTTTCTTCCGTGCGAAACGGCGATTTATGAGAAATTACGATAAAATTGCTGTTTTAAACTTGTAAAAACATAGAAAAACGCTGTTTTGAACTATTCAAACTGACAAATTCATGTTTCTTTCGTGTGAAACGGCGATTTATGAGAAATGACGATAAAATTGCTGTTTTAAACTTGCAAAAACATAGAAAAACGCTGTTTTGAACTACTCAAACTGACAAATTCTTGTTTCTTTCGTGCGAAACGGCGATTTATGATAAATGACGATAAAATTGCTGTTTTAAACTTGCAAAAACATAGAAAAACACTGTTTTGAAGTATTCAAACTGACAAATTCATGTTTCTTTCGTGTGAAACGGCGATTTATGAGAAATGACGATAAAATTGCTGTTTTAAACTTGCAAAAACATAGAAAAACGCTGTTTTGAACTATTCAAACTGACAAATTCATGTTTCTTTCGTGCGAAACGGCGATTTATGAGAAATGACGATAAAATTGCTGTTTTAAACTTGCAAAAACATAGAAAAACGCTGTTTTCAACTATTCAAACTGATAAATTCATGTTTCTTACGTTTGAAACGGTGGATTTTTGTGAAATCACGATAAAATTGCTGTTTTAAACTTGCAAAAACATAGAAAAACGCTGTTTTGAACTATTCAAACTGATAAATTCATGCTTCTTACGTTGGAAACGGTGGATTTTTGTGAAATCACGATAAAATTGCTGTTTTAAACTTGCAAAAACATTGAAAAACGCTGTTTTCAACTATTCAAACTGACAAATTCATGTTTCTTCCGTGCGAAACGGCGATTTATGAGAAATTACGATAAAATTGCTGTTTTAAACTTGCAAAAACATAGAAAAACGCTGTTTTGAACTATTCAAACTGACAAATTCATGTTTCTTTCGTGTGAAACGGCGATTTATGTGAAATGACGATAAAATTGCTGTTTTAAACTTGCAAAAACATAGAAAAACGCTGTTTTGAACTACTCAAACTGACAAATTCATGTTTCTTCCGTGCGAAACGGCGATTTATGAGAAATTACTATAAAATTGCTGTTATAAACTTGCAAAAACATAGAAAAACGCTGTTTTGAACTATTCAAACTGACAAATTCATGTTTCTTTCGTGTGAAACGGCGATTTATGAGAAATAACGATAAAATTGCTGTTTTAACCTTGCAAAAACATAGAAAAACGCTGTTTTGAACTATTAAAACTGACAAATTCATGTTTCTTACGTGTGAAACGGCGATTCATGAGAAATGACGATAAAATTGCTGTTTTAAACTTGCAAAAACATAGAAAAACGCTGTTTTGAACTATTCAAACTGACAAATTCATGTTTCTTTCGTGCGAAACGGCGATTTATGAGAAATGACGATAAAATTGCTGTTTTAAACTTGCAAAAACATAGAAAAACGCTGTTTCCAACTATTCAAACTGATAAATTCATGTTTCTTACGTTCGAAACGGTGGATTTTTGTGAAATCACGATAAAATTGCTGTTTTAAACTTGCAAAAACATATAAAAACGCTGTTTTGAACTACTCAAACTGACAAATTCATGTTTCTTCCGTGCGAAACGGCGATTTATGAGAAATTACTATAAAATTGCTGTTTTAAACTTGCAAAAACATTGAAAAACGCTGTTTTCAACTATTCAAACTGACAAATTCATGTTTCTTCCGTGCGAAACGGCAAATTATGAGAAATTACGATAAAATTGCTGTTTTAAACTTGCAAAAACATAGAAAAACGCTGTTTTGAACTAATCAAACTGACAAATTCATATTTCTTCCGTGTGAAACGGCGATTTATGAGAAATGACGATAAAATTGCTGTTTTAAACTTGCAAAAACATAGAAAAACGCAGTTTTGAACTACTCAAACTGACAAATTCATGTTTCTTTTGTGCGAAACGGCGATTTATGATAAATGACGATAAAATTGCTGTTTTAAACTTGCAAAAACATAGAAAAACGCTGTTTTGAACTACTCAAACTGACAAATTCATGTTTCTTCCGTGCGAAACGGCGATTTATGAGAAATTACTATAAAATTGCTGTTATAAACTTGCAAAAACATAGAAAAACGCTGTTTTGAACTATTCAAACTGACAAATTCATGTTTCTTTCGTGTGAAACGGCGATTTATGAGAAATGACGATAAAATTGCTGTTTTAAACTTGCAAAAACATAGAAAAACGCTGTTTTGAACTACTCAAACTGACAAATTCATGTTTCTTCCGTGCGAAACGGCGATTTATGAGAAATGACGATAAAATTGCTGATTTAAACTTGCAAAAACATAGAAAAACGCTGTTTTCAACTATTAAAACTGATAAATTCATGTTTCTTACGTTCCAAACGGTGGATTTTTGTGAAATCACTATAAAATTGCTGTTTTAAACTTTCAAAAGCATTGAAAAACGCGGTTTTCAACTATTCAAACTGACAAATTCATGTTTCTTCCGTGCGAAACGGCGATTTATGAGAAATTACGATAAAATTGCTGTTTTAAACTTGCAAAAACATAGAAAAACGCTGTTTTGAACTATTCAAACTGACAAATTCATGTTTCTTTCGTGTGAAACGGCGATTTATGAGAAATGACGATAAAATTGCTGTTTTAAACTTGCAAAAACTTAGAAAAACGCTGTTTTGAACTACTCAAACTGACAAATTCTTGTTTCTTTCGTGCGAAACGGCGATTTATGATAAATGACGATAAAATTGCTGTTTTAAACTTGCAAAAACATTGAAAAACGCTGTTTTGAACTATTCAAACTGACAAATTCATGTTTCTTCCGTGCGAAACGGCGATTTATGAGAAATTACGATAAAATTGCTGTTTTAAACTTGCAAAAACATAGAAAAACGCTGTTTTGAACTATTCAAACTGACAAATTCATGTTTCTTTCGTGTGAAACGGCGATTTATGTGAAATGACGATAAAATTGCTGTTTTAAACTTGCAAAAACATAGAAAAACGCTGTTTTGAACTACTCAACTGACAAATTCATGTTTCTTCCGTGCGAAACGGCGATTTATGAGAAATTACTATCAAATTGCTGTTACAAACTTGCAAAAACATAGAAAAACGCTGTTTTGAACTATTCAAACTGACAAATTCATGTTTCTTTCGTGTGAAACGGCGATTTATGAGAAATGACGATAAAATTGATGTTTTAAACTTGCAAAAACATAGAAAAACGCTGTTTTGAACTACTCAAACTGACAAATTCATGTTTCTTCCGTGCGAAACGGCGATTTATGAGAAATGACGATAAAATTGCTGTTTTAAACTTGCAAAAACATAGAAAAACGCTGTTTTGAACTATTCAAACTGACAAATTCATGTTTCTTTCGTGTGAAACGGCGATTTATGAGAAATGACGATAAAATTGCTGTTTTAAACTTGCAAAAACATAGAAAAACGCTGTTTTGAACTATTCAAACTGACAAATTCATGTTTCTTTCGTGCGAAACGGCGATTTATGAGAAATGACGATAAAATTGCTGTTTTAAACTTGCAAAAACATAGAAAAACGCTGTTTTGAAGTATTCAAACTGACAAATTCATGTTTCTTTCGTGTGAAACGGCGATTTATGAGAAATGACGATAAAATTGCTGTTTTAAACTTGCAAAAACATAGAAAAACGCGATTTTGAACTATTCAAATTGACAAATTCATGTTTCTTTCGTGCGAAACGGCGATTTATGAGAAATGACGATAAAATTGCTGTTTTAAACTTGCAAAAACATAGAAAAACGCTGTTTAGAACTATTCAAACTGATAAATTCATGTTTCTTACGTTCGAAACGGTGGATTTTTGTGAAATCACGATAAAATTGCTGTTTTAAACTTGCAAAAACATAGAAAAACGCTGTTTTGAACTATTCAAACTGATAAATTCATGCTTCTTACGTTGGAAACGGTGGATTTTTGTAAAATCACGATAAAATTGCTGTTTTAAACTTGCAAAAACATTGAAAAACGCTGTTTTCAACTATTCAAACTGACAAATTCATGTTTCTTCCGTGCGAAACGGCGATTTATGAGAAATTACGATAAAATTGCTGTTTTAGACTTGCAAAAACATAGAAAAACGCTGTTTTGAACTATTCAAACTGACAAATTCATGTTTCTTTCGTGTGAAACGGCGATTTTTGAGAAATGACGATAAAATTGCTGTTTTAAACTTGCAAAAACATAGAAAAACGCTGTTTTGAACTACTCAAACTGACAAATTCATGTTTCTTCCGTGCGAAACGGCGATTTATGAGAAATTACTATCAAATTGCTGTTACAAACTTGCAAAAACATAGAAAAACGCTGTTTTGAACTATTCAAACTGACAAATTCATGTTTCTTTCGTGTGAAACGGCGACTTATGAGAAATAACGATAAAATTGCTGTTTTAAACTTGCAAAAACATAGAAAAACGCTGTTTTGAACTACTCAAACTGACAAATTCATGTTTCTTCCGTGCGAAACGGCGATTTATGAGAAATGACGATAAAATTGCTGTTTTAAACTTGCAAAAACATAGAAAAACGCTGTTTTGAACTATTCAAACTGACAAATTCATGTTTCTTACGTGTGAAACGGCGATTTATGAGAAATGACGATAAAATTGCTGTTTTAAACTTGCAAAAACATAGAAAAACGCTGTTTTGAACTATTCAAACTGACAAATTCATGTTTCTTTCGTGCGAAACGGCGATTTATGAGAAATGACGATAAAATTGCTGTTTTAAACTTGCAAAAACATAGAAAAACGCTGTTTTCAACTACTCAAACTGATAAATTCATGTTTCTTACGTTCCAAACGGTGGATTTTTGTGAAATCACGATAAAATTGCTGTTTTAAACTTGCAAAAACATTGAAAAACGCTGTTTTAAACTATTCAAACTGACAAATTCATGTTTCTTCCGTGCGAAACGGCGATTTATGAGAAATTACGATAAAAATGCTGTTTTAAACTTGCAAAAACATAGAAAAACGCTGTTTTGAACTATTCAAACTGACAAATTCATGTTTCTTTCGTGTGAAACGCCGATTTATGAGAAATGACGATAAAATTGCTGTTTTAAACTTGCAAAAACATAGAAAAACGCTGTTTTGAACTACTCAAACTGACAAATTCTTGTTTCTTTCGTGCGAAACGGCGATTTATGATAAATGACGATAAAATTGCTGTTAAATCCGTGATCTTATGGGCAATTTTAAAGATATGGTGCCTCTAAATTGTTCTGGCATTTATGAGATTCCATGCCAGTGTGGTAAAGTTTATATTGGCCAAACTGGCAGAACTGTTGCTACAAGATTGAAAGAACATGAAAGACATATGAGATTAAATCAACCAGATAAATTTGCAGTCGCTGAGCATGCCATTCAAGAACTACATGGTATTGATTTTGAAAAAACAAGGATTATAGTAAGAGAAAATAACTGGTTGAGAAGACTTATTAGAGAAGCTATTGAAATCAAGAGATCTTAAAATAATCTGAACTTGAATACAGGCTTTGAGATCAATAAGTCATGGTTAACTGTTATTCTTCGTTAATTTTCTGTTTATAAATTGTTTACTTTGATCCATGTTACCCTGATTTATTTTGTCACTTGTATCCTTGACTACATATTTATTTGTTTACAATTATATTTCACCTGAAGAAGGCAGCACTTTGCTGCCGAAACGTTGTGTTAATAAAAATTTATACAGAACTTAAACCCAGTTATTGTTATTTACATATACCATGAGTTCTGAAAGCTTTTTTCAATATTTAAAACGCTTCTATGGGGAAGAAGTTTATAAGAAAGTCAATGAATATGAAAAAGTCAAGTTGAAGAAAACATCCCGATTGTGTGATTTAACTTTTTTGAAAAGATGCAGAGATAATGATATAATTCCTAGCTGCGCTCGTGTTAATAGTTATATAAAAACTGAACTAGCAAGAAGAATTTTAAATCGAGCTAGTTCTAATTTGCTCCGTGAAAGAATCCAATTTACAAGAAGAGAGATTGCTCGCTTAGACAAGGAATGTTTGTTTCTACACTTATATTTGTCATCTAAGTTGGTTCAAGAGAATTGGTCTACATTGGATAATATTGTATCACTTCGTTTAATAGAACATCAACAAAAGTTAAGTTCCTCACAAAAATCTAAATTTGATAATTTACGTAGTAAACAAAAAACTCACACACAGAACCTTACACTTTCTAAAAACAAACTAGTCATTAATTTAAGTTCTCATTCTTTGTCAGATACTGCTTGTTCTGTTTTATGTAAAGGTTTTGGTTTTGGAATAACTCCCAGCCGGATACCTACTGAAGAAATTATTACGAGTGTTGAAGCTGCCATTCAGACGCTACCTGCAGAAAAGTCCCAAGAGATTCGTCATGAAACTGCACGTATACTAAAGAGAGCTACGTCAGTGAAACCCAATATGACAAAAAAAGAATTTTTAAGTTTGAAAGAAATAAAGAACAATAAGAATATTGTCGTCTTACCAGCAGACAAGGGCAAAGCTACAGTAATTTTGAACAAAGAAGATTATATTAATAAAGCCAACGCTTTGTTAGATGACCCTGCTTATGTCAAAGTCAAGAGTAACCCGCTAGGTTCTTCTAAATATCAAACGACTAAACTATTGAAGGAATCGTCGTTACCTCAAGAAGTTTTGAAGAAAATTATTCCCCAAGATCCTGTCATTTCAAGGTTTTATGGTCTTCCAAAAATTCATAAGAAAGACGTCCCGTTAAGACCTATTGTTAATTCTATTGGTTCTACAACTTACGAATTGGCAAGATATCTGGACAGATTATTGAAACCTTTAATTGGTCATTCGTCTTCGTACGTCAAAGACTCTAGACATTTTGTAGAATTGATTGGTGACATAATTTTGACAAGTAATGATTTACTTGTCAGTTTTGACGTTTCATCTTTATTTACGAAAGTTCCTATTCTTGAAACGTTAAAATTATTAGAAGATCATTTTACTGCTGACATAATCAAACTGTTTAAACACTGTTTGACATCCTGTTATTTCCTTTTCAACGGTAATTATTACAAACAAGTTGATGGTGTTGCCATGGGCTCTCCGATATCTCCTTCTATTGCTAATTTCTACATGGAGAAATTTGAAGAAAAAGCACTTAGCACAGCAAATAAGAAACCCACCGTCTGGCTTCGTTATGTTGATGATATTTTTGCTATTTGGCCTCATGGACGAGATGAATTAAACAATTTTCTTAATCATCTAAATACGCAACACGAGAACATTAATTTTACTATTGAAGTAGAAGAAAATAATTGTCTTCCATTTCTTGATGTACTTTTGGAAAAACAAGATGATGGTAAACTTATTTCTTCAGTTTATAGGAAGCCAACACATACTAATCAATATCTTCATGAGACCTCTAACCACCACCCTGCCCAAAAAGCGTGTACGATTAAAACATTATACAAGAGAGCTTCAACTTTATGTCATCCCAGTAAGCTTCAAGAAGAAATTGATTTTTTGGATGATGTTTTCTTAAAAAATGGATACAGCAAAGCGCAGATAAAAAGAGCACTGAAAGTGAAACATAAACCTGTACAAGTTCCCCAGGTTGTTAATGAGAAGAAATTATTTGCCACTTTACCTTACATTGCTAATGTTACCGACAAAATTGGCAGGATTCTTAATAAATTTGACATTAAAACGTCATTTAAGTCAAATTTAAAAATCCGTGATCTTCTGGGCAATTTTAAAGATATGGTGCCTCTAAATTGTTCTGGCATTTATGAGATTCCATGCCAGTGTGGTAAAGTTTATATTGGCCAAACTGGCAGAACTGTTGCTACAAGATTGAAAGAACATGAAAGACATATGAGATTAAATCAACCAGATAAATCTGCAGTCGCTGAGCATGCCATTCAAGAACTACATGGTATTGATTTTGAAAAAACAAGGATTATAGTAAGAGAAAATAACTGGTTGAGAAGACTTATTAGAGAAGCTATTGAAATCAAGAGATCTTCAAATAATCTGAACTTGAATACAGGCTTTGAGATCAATAAGTCATGGTTAACTGTTATTCTTCGTTAATTTTCTGTTTATAAATTGTTTACTTTGATCCATGTTACCCTGATTTATTTTGTCACTTGTATCCTTGACTACATATTTATTTGTTTACAATTATATTTCACCTGAAGAAGGCAGCACTTTGCTGCCGAAACGTTGTGTTAATAAAAATTTATACAGAACTTAAACCCAGTTATTGTTATTTACATATAGAAAAACGCTGTTTTGAAGTATTCAAACTGACAAATTCATGTTTCTTTCGTGCGAAACGGCGATTTATGAGAAATGACGATAAAATTGCTGTTTTAAACTTGCAAAAACATAGAAAAACGCTGTTTTCAACTATTCAAACTGATAAATTCATGTTTCTTACGTTCGAAACGGTGGATTTTTGTGAAATCACGATAAAATTGCTGTTTTAAACTTGCAAAAACATAGAAAAACGCTGTTTTGAACTATTCAAACTGATAAATTCATGTTTCTTACGTTGGAAACGGTGGATTTTTGTGAAATCACGATAAAATTGCTGTTTTAAACTTGCAAAAACATTGAAAAACGCTGTTTTCAACTATTCAAACTGACAAATTCATGTTTCTTCCGTGCGAAACGGCGATTTATGAGAAATTACGATAAAATTGCTGTTTTAAACTTGCAAAAACATAGAAAAACGCTGTTTTGAACTATTCAAACTGGCAAATTCATGTTTCTTTCGTGTGAAACGGCGATTTATGAGAAATGACGATAAAATTGCTGTTTTAAACTTGCAAAAACATAGAAAAACGCTGTTTTGAACTATTCAAACGGACAAATTCATGTTTTTTTCGTGTGAAACGGCGAATTATGAGAAATGACGATAAAATTGCTGTTTTAAACTTACAAAAACATAGAAAAACGCTGTTTGAACTATTCAAACTGACAAATTCATGTTTCTTTCGTGCGAAACGGTGATTTATGAGAAATGACGGTAAAATTGCTGTTTTAAACTTGCAAAAACATAGGTTAAACGCTGTTTTGCCTATTCAAACTGACAAATTCATGTTTCTTTCGTGTGAAACGGAGATTTATGAGAAATGACGATAAAATTGTTGTTTTAAACTTGCAAAAACATTGAAAAACGCTGTTTTCAACTATTCAAACTGACAAATTCATGTTTCTTCCGTGCGAAACGGTGATTTATGAGAAATTACGATAAAATTGCTGTTTTAAACTTGCAAAAACATGAAAAACGCTGTTTTAAACTATTCAAACTGACAAATTCATGTTTCTTTCGTGCGAAACGGCGATTTATGAGAAATGACGATAAAATTGCTGTTTTAATCTTGCAAAAACATAGAAAAACGCTGTTTTGAACTACTCAAACTGACAAATTCATGTTTCTTTCGTGCGAAACGGCGATTTATGATAAATGACGATAAAATTGCTGTTTTAAACTTGCAAAAACATAGAAAAACGCTGTTTTGAACTATTCAAACTGACAAATTCATGTTTCTTTCGTGTGAAACGGCAATTTATGAGAAATGACGATAAAATTGCTGTTTTAAACTTGCAAAAACATAGAAAAACGTTGTTTTTAACTATTCAAACTGACAAATTCATGTTTCTTTCGTGCGAAACGGCGATTTATGAGAAATGACGATAAAATTGCTGTTTTAAACTTGCAAAAACATAGAAAAACGCTGTTTTCAACTATTCAAAATGATAAATTCATGTTTCTTACGTTGGAAACGGTGGATTTTTGTGAAATCACGATAAAATTGCTGTTTTAAACTTGCAAAAACATAGAAAAACGCTGTTTTGAACTATTCAAACGGACAAATTCATGTTTTTTTCGTGTGAAACGGCGATTTATGAGAAATGACGATAAAATTGCTGTTTTAAACTTACAAAAACATAGAAAAACGCTGTTTTGAACTATTCAAACTGACAAATTCATGTTTCTTTCGTGCGAAACGGTGATTTATGAGAAATGACGGTAAAATTGCTGTTTTAAACTTGCAAAAACATAGGTTAAACGCTGTTTTGCCTATTCAAACTGACAAATTCATGTTTCTTTCGTGTGAAACGGCGATTTATGAGAAATGACGATAAAATTGTTGTTTTAAACTTGCAAAAACATAGAAAAACGCTGTTTTCAACTATTCAAACTGATAAATTCATGTTTCTTACGTTCCAAACGGTGGATTTTTGTGAAATCACTATAAAATTGCTGTTTTAAACTTGCAAAAACATTGAAAAACGCTGTTTTGAACTATTCAAACTGACAAATTCATGTTTCTTCCGTGCGAAACGGCGATTTATGAGAAATTACTATAAAATTGCTGTTTTAAACTTGCAAAAACATAGAAAAACGCTGTTTTCAACTATTCAAACTGATAAATTCATGTTTCTTACGTTCCAAACGGTGGATTTTTGTGAAATCACTATAAAATTGCTGTTTTAAACTTGCAAAAACATTGAAAAACGCTGTTTTCAACTATTCAAACTGATAAATTCATGTTTCTTACGTTGGAAACGGTGGATTTTTATGAAATCACGATAAAATTGCTGTTTTAAACTTGCAAAAACATTGAAAAACGCTGTTTTCAACTTTTCAAACTGACAAATTCATGTTTCTTCCGTGCTAAACGGCGATTTATGAGAAATGACGATAAAATTGCTGTTTTAAACTTGCAAAAACATAGAAAAACGCTGTTTTGAACTATTCAAACTGACAAATTCATGTTTCTTTCATGTGAAACGGCGATTTATGAGAAATGACGATAAAATTGCTGTTTTAAACTTGCAAAAACATAGAAAAACGCTGTTTTGAACTATTAAAACTGACAAATTCATGTTTCTTCCGTGCGAAACGGCGATTTATGAGAAATGACGATAAAATTGCTGTTTTAAACTTGCAAAAACATAGAAAAACGCTGTTTTGAACTATTCAAACTGACAAATTCGTGTTTCTTTCGTGCGAAACGGCGATTTATGAGAAATGACGATAAAATTGCTGTTTTAAACTTGCAAAAACATAGAAAAACGCTGTTTTCAACTATTCAAACTGATAAATTCATGTTTCTTACGTTCGAAACGGTGGATTTTTGTGATATCACGATAAAATTGCTGTTTTAAACTTGCAAAAACATAGAAAAACGCTGTTTTGAACTATTTAAACTGATAAATTCATGTTTCTTACGTTGGAAACGGTGGATTTTTGTGAAATCACGAAAAATTGCTGTTTTAAACTTGCAAAAACATTGAAAAACGCTGTTTTCAACTATTCAAACTGACAAATTCATGTTTCTTCCGTGCGAAACGGCGATTTATGAGAAATTACGATAAAATTGCTGTTTTAAACTTGCAAAAACATAGAAAAACGCTGTTTTGAACTATTCAAACTGGCAAATTCATGTTTCTTTCGTGTGAAACGGCGATTTATGAGAAATGACGATAAAATTGCTGTTTTAAACTTGCAAAAACATAGAAAAACGCTGTTTTGAACTATTCAAACGGACAAATTCATGTTTTTTTCGTGTGAAACGGCGATTTATGAGAAATGACGATAAAATTGCTGTTTTAAACTTACAAAAACATAGAAAAACGCTGTTTTGAACTATTCAAACTGACAAATTCATGTTTTTTTCGTGCGAAACGGTGATTTATGAGAAATGACGGTAAAATTGCTGTTTTAAACTTGCAAAAACATAGGTTAAACGCTGTTTTGCCTATTCAAACTGACAAATTCATGTTTCTTTCGTGTGAAACGGCGATTTATGAGAAATGACGATAAAATTGTTGTTTTAAACTTGCAAAAACATAGAAAAACGCTGTTTTCAACTATTCAAACTGATAAATTCATGTTTCTTACGTTCCAAACGATGGATTTTTGTGAAATCACTATAAAATTGCTGTTTTAAACTTGCAAAAACATTGAAAAACGCTGTTTTGAACTATTCAAACTGACAAATTCATGTTTCTTCCGTGCGAAACGGCGATTTATGAGAAATTACTATAAAATTGCTGTTTTAAACTTGCAAAAACATAGAAAAACGCTGTTTTCAACTATTCAAACTGATAAATTCATGTTTCTTACGTTCCAAACGGTGGATTTTTGTGAAATCACTATAAAATTGCTGTTTTAAACTTGCAAAAACATTGAAAAACGCTGTTTTCAACTATTCAAACTGACAAATTCATGTTTCTTCCGTGCGAAACGGTGATTTATGAGAAATTACGATAAAATTGCTGTTTTAACTTGCAAAAACATGAAAACGCTGTTTTAAACTATTCAAACTGACAAATTCATGTTTCTTTCGTGTGAAACGGCGATTTATGAGAAATGACGATAAAATTGCTGTTTTAAACTTGCAAAAACATAGAAAAACGCTGTTTTTGAACTATTCAAACTGACAAATTCATGTTTCTTTCGTGCGAAACGGCGATTTATGATAAATTGACGATAAAATTGCTGTTTTAAACTTGCAAAATCATAGAAAAACGCTGGTTTTGAACTATTCAAACTGACAAATTCATGTTTCTTTCGTGTGAAACGGCGATTTATGAGAAATGACGATAAAATTGCTGTTTTAAACTTGCAAAAACATAGAAAAACGCTGTTTTGAACTATTCAAACTGACAAAATTCATGTTCTTTCGTGCGAAACGGCGATTTATGAGAAATGACGATAAAATTGCTGTTTTAATCTTGCAAAAACATAGAAAAACGCTGTTTTGAACTATTCAAACTGATAAATTCATATTTCTTACGTTCGAAACGGTGGATTTTTGTGAAATCACGATAAAATTGCTGTTTAAACTTGCAAAAACATAGAAAAACGCTGTATCAACTATTCAAACTGATAAATTCAGTTTCTTACGTTCCAAACGGTGGATTTTGGTGAAATCACGATAAAATTGCTGTTTTAAACTTGCAAAAACATTGGAAAAACGCTGTTTTCAACTATTCAAACTGACAAATTCATGTTTCTTCCGTGCGAAACGGCGATTTATGAGAAATTACGATAAAATTGCTGTTTTAAACTTGCAAAAACATAGAAAACGCTGTTTTGAACTATTCAAACTGACAAATTCATGTTTCTTTCGTGTGAAACGGCGATTTATGAGAAATGACGATAAAATTGCTTTTTTAAACTTGCAAAAACATAGAAAAACGCTGTTTTGAACTACTCAAACTGACAAATTCATGTTTCTTCGTGCGAAACGGCGATTTATGATAAATGACGATAAAATTGCTGTTTTAAACTTGCAAAAACATAGAAAAACGCTGTTTTGAACTATTCAAACTGACAAATTCATGTTTCTTTCGTGTGAAACGGCGATTTATGAGAAATGACGATAAAATTGCTGTTTTAAACTTGCAAAAACATAGAAAAACGCTGTTTTGAACTATTCAAACTGACAAATTCATGTTTCTTTCGTGCGAAACGGCGATTATGAGAAATGACGATAAAATTGTTGTTTTAAACTTGCAAAAACATAGAAAAACGCTGTTTTCAACTATTCAAAATGATAAATTCATGTTTCTACGTTTGAAACGGTGGATTTTGTGAAATCACGATAAAATTGCTGTTTTAAACTTGCAAAAAACATAGAAAAACGCTGTTTTGAACTATTCAACTGATAAATTCATGTTTCTTACGTTGGAAACGGTGGATTTTTGTGAAATCACGATAAAATTGCTGTTTTAAACTTGCAAAAACATAGAAAAACGCTGTTTTGAACTATTCAAACGGACAAATCATGTTTTTTTCGTGTGAAACGGCGATTTATGAGAAATGACGATAAAATTGCTGTTTTAAACTTACAAAAACATAGAAAAACGCTGTTTTGAACTATTCAAACTGACAAATTCATGTTTCTTTCGTGCGAAACGGTGATTTATGAGAAATGACGGTAAAATTGCTGTTTTAAACTTGCAAAAACATAGGTTAAACGCTGTTTTGCCTATTCAAACTGACAAATTCATGTTTCTTTCGTGTGAAACGGCGATTTATGAGAAATGACGATAAAATTGTTGTTTTAAACTTGCAAAAACATAGAAAAACGCTGTTTTCAACTATTCAAACTGATAAATTCATGTTTCTTACGTTCCAAACGGTGGATTTTTGTGAAATCACTATAAAATTGCTGTTTTAAACTTGCAAAAACATTGAAAAACGCTGTTTTGAACTATTCAAACTGACAAATTCATGTTTCTTCCGTGCGAAACGGCGATTTATGAGAAATTACTATAAAATTGCTGTTTTAAACTTGCAAAAACATAGAAAAACGCTGTTTTCAACTATTCAAACTGATAAATTCATGTTTCTTACGTTCCAAACGGTGGATTTTTGTGAAATCACTATAAAATTGCTGTTTTAAACTTGCAAAAACATTGAAAAACGCTGTTTTCAACTATTCAAACTGACAAATTCATGTTTCTTCCGTGCGAAACGGTGATTTATGAGAAATTACGATAAAATTGCTGTTTTAAACTTGCAAAAACATGAAAAACGCTGTTTTAAACTATTCAAACTGACAAATTCATGTTTCTTTCGTGTGAAACGGCGATTTATGAGAAATGACGATAAAATTGCTGTTTTAAACTTGCAAAAACATAGAAAAACGCTGTTTTGAACTATTCAAACTGACAAATTCATGTTTCTTTCGTGCGAAACGGCGATTTATGATAAATGACGATAAAATTGCTGTTTTAAACTTGCAAAATCATAGAAAAACGCTGTTTTGAACTATTCAAACTGACAAATTCATGTTTCTTTCGTGTGAAACGGCGATTTATGAGAAATGACGATAAAATTGCTGTTTTAAACTTGCAAAAACATAGAAAAACGCTGTTTTGAACTATTCAAACTGACAAATTCATGTTTCTTTCGTGCGAAACGGCGATTTATGAGAAATGACGATAAAATTGCTGTTTTAATCTTGCAAAAACATAGAAAAACGCTGTTTTGAACTATTCAAACTGATAAATTCATGTTTCTTACGTTCGAAACGGTGGATTTTTGTGAAATCACGATAAAATTGCTGTTTTAAACTTGCAAAAATATAGAAAAACGCTGTTTTCAACTATTCAAACTGATAAATTCATGTTTCTTACGTTCGAAACGGTGGATTTTTGTGAAATCACGATAAAATTGCTGTTTTAAACTTGCAAAAATATAGAAAAACGCTGTTTTCAACTATTCAAACTGATAAATTCATGTTTCTTACGTTGGAAACGGTGGATTTTTGTGAAATCACGATAAAATTGCTGTTTCAAACTTGCAAAAACATAGAAAACGCTGTTTTGAACTATCCAAACTGACAAATTCAGTTTTGTGGTTTGGGGTTCGAGGTTTGATGTTTGGGGTTGAGGTTTGGGGTTTGAGGTTTGGGGTTCGCGGTTTGAGGTTTGGGTTTGGGGTTCGGTGTTTGAGGTTTGGGGTTCGCGGTTTGAGGTTTGGGGTTGCGGTTCGGTGTTTGAAGTTTGGGGTTTGGGGTTCGAGGTTTGAGGTTTGGGGTTCGAGGTTTGAGGTTTGGGGTTGAGGTTTGAAGTTTGAGGTTTGGGGTTGGGGGTTCGAGTTTTGGGCTTTGGGGTTGAGGTTTGGGGTTGAGGTTTAGGGTTGAGGTTTGGGGTTGAGGTATGGGGTTGAGGTTTGGGGTTTAAGGTTAGGGATTTGGGGTTCGAAGTTTGAGGTTTGGGGTTTGAGGTTTGGGGTTGGGGGTTCGAGTTTTGGGGTTTGGGGTTGAAGTTTGGGGTTGAGGTATTAAACTTGCAAAAACATAGAAAAACGCTGTTTTGAACTATTCAAACTGACAAATTCATGTTTCTTACGTTGGAAACGGTGGATTTTTGTGAAATCACGATAAAATTGCTGTTTTAAACTTGCAAAAACATAGAAAAACGCTGTTTTGAACTACTCAAACTGACAAATTCATGTTTCTTTCGTGCGAAACGGCGATTTATGATAAATGACGATAAAATTGCTGTTTTAAACTTGCAAAAACATAGAAAAACGCTGTTTTGAACTATTCAAACTGACAAATTCATGTTTCTATCGTGTGAAACGGCGATTTATGAGAAATGACGATAAAATTGCTGTTTTAAACTTGCAAAAACATAGAAAAACGCTGTTTTGAACTACTCAAACTGGCAAAATCATGTTTCTTTCGTGCGAAACGGCGATTTATGATAAATGACGATAAAATTGCTGTTTTAAACTTGCAAAAACATAGAAAAACGCTGTTTTGAACTATTCAAACTGACAAATTCATGTTTCTTTCGTGTGAAACGGCGATTTATGAGAAATGACGATAAAATTGCTGTTTTAAACTTGCAAAAACATAGAAAAACGCTGTTTTGAACTATTCAAACTGACAAATTCATGTTTCTTTCGTGCGAAACGGTGATTTATGAGAAATGACGATAAAATTGCTGTTTTAAACTTGCAAAAACATAGGAAAACGCTGTTTTCAACTATTCAAACTGATAAATTCATGTTTCTTACGTTCCAAACGGTGGATTTTTGTGAAATCACTATAAAATTGCTGTTTTAAACTTGCAAAAACATTGAAAAACGCTGTTTTCAACTATTCAAACTGATAAATTCATGTTTCTTACGTTGGAAACGGTGGATTTTTATGAAATCACGATAAAATTGCTGTTTTAAACTTGCAAAAACATTGAAAAACGCTGTTTTCAACTTTTCAAACTGACAAATTCATGTTTCTTCCGTGCTAAACGGCGATTTATGAGAAATGACGATAAAATTGCTGTTTTAAACTTGCAAAAACATAGAAAAACGCTGTTTTGAACTATTCAAACTGACAAATTCATGTTTCTTCCGTGCGAAACGGCGATTTATGAGAAATGACGATAAAATTGCTGTTTTAAACTTGCAAAAACATAGAAAAACGCTGTTTTGAACTATTCAAACTGACAAATTCGTGTTTCTTTCGTGCGAAACGGCGATTTATGAGAAATGACGATAAAATTGCTGTTTTAAACTTGCAAAAACATAGAAAAACGCTGTTTTCAACTATTCAAACTGATAAATTCATGTTTCTTACGTTCGAAACGGTGGATTTTTGTGAAATCACGATAAAATTGCTGTTTTAAACTTGCAAAAACATAGAAAAACGCTGTTTTGAACTATTTAAACTGATAAATTCATGTTTCTTACGTTGGAAACGGTGGATTTTTGTGAAATCACGAAAAATTGCTGTTTTAAACTTGCAAAAACATTGAAAAACGCTGTTTTCAACTATTCATACTGACAAATTCATGTTTCTTCCGTGCGAAACGGCGATTTATGAGAAATTACGATAAAATTGCTGTTTTAAACTTGCAAAAACATAGAAAAACGCTGTTTTGCCTATTCAAACTGACAAATTCATGTTTCTTTCGTGTGAAACGGCGATTTATGAGAAATGACGATAAAATTGTTGTTTTAAACTTGCAAAAACATAGAAAAACGCTGTTTTCAACTATTCAAACTGATAAATTCATGTTTCTTACGTTCCAAACGATGGATTTTTGTGAAATCACTATAAAATTGCTGTTTTAAACTTGCAAAAACATTGAAAAACGCTGTTTTGAACTATTCAAACTGACAAATTCATGTTTCTTCCGTGCGAAACGGCGATTTATGAGAAATTACTATAAAATTGCTGTTTTAAACTTGCAAAAACATAGAAAAACGCTGTTTTCAACTATTCAAACTGATAAATTCATGTTTCTTACGTTCCAAACGGTGGATTTTTGTGAAATCACTATAAAATTGCTGTTTTAAACTTGCAAAAACATTGAAAAACGCTGTTTTCAACTATTCAAACTGACAAATTCATGTTTCTTCCGTGCGAAACGGTGATTTATGAGAAATTACGATAAAATTGCTGTTTTAAACTTGCAAAAACATGAAAAACGCTGTTTTAAACTATTCAAACTGACAAATTCATGTTTCTTTCGTGTGAAACGGCGATTTATGAGAAATGACGATAAAATTGCTGTTTTAAACTTGCAAAAACATAGAAAAACGCTGTTTTGAACTATTCAAACTGACAAATTCATGTTTCTTTCGTGCGAAACGGCGATTTATGATAAATGACGATAAAATTGCTGTTTTAAACTTGCAAAATCATAGAAAAACGCTGTTTTGAACTATTCAAACTGACAAATTCATGTTTCTTTCGTGTGAAACGGCGATTTATGAGAAATGACGATAAAATTGCTGTTTTAAACTTGCAAAAACATAGAAAAACGCTGTTTTGAACTATTCAAACTGACAAATTCATGTTTCTTTCGTGCGAAACGGCGATTTATGAGAAATGACGATAAAATTGCTGTTTTAATCTTGCAAAAACATAGAAAAACGCTGTTTTGAACTATTCAAACTGATAAATTCATATTTCTTACGTTCGAAACGGTGGATTTTTGTGAAATCACGATAAAATTGCTGTTTTAAACTTGCAAAAACATAGAAAAACGCTGTATCAACTATTCAAACTGATAAATTCATGTTTCTTACGTTCCAAACGGTGGATTTTGGTGAAATCACGATAAAATTGCTGTTTTAAACTTGCAAAAACATTGAAAAACGCTGTTTTCAACTATTCAAACTGACAAATTCATGTTTCTTCCGTGCGAAACGGCGATTTATGAGAAATTACGATAAAATTGCTGTTTTAAACTTGCAAAAACATAGAAAAACGCTGTTTTGAACTATTCAAACTGACAAATTCATGTTTCTTTCGTGTGAAACGGCGATTTATGAGAAATGACGATAAAATTGCTTTTTTAAACTTGCAAAAACATAGAAAAACGCTGTTTTGAACTACTCAAACTGACAAATTCATGTTTCTTTCGTGCGAAACGGCGATTTATGATAAATGACGATAAAATTGCTGTTTTAAACTTGCAAAAACATAGAAAAACGCTGTTTTGAACTATTCAAACTGACAAATTCATGTTTCTTTCGTGTGAAACGGCGATTTATGAGAAATGACGATAAAATTGCTGTTTTAAACTTGCAAAAACATAGAAAAACGCTGTTTTGAACTATTCAAACTGACAAATTCATGTTTCTTTCGTGCGAAACGGCGATTTATGAGAAATGACGATAAAATTGTTGTTTTAAACTTGCAAAAACATAGAAAAACGCTGTTTTCAACTATTCAAAATGATAAATTCATGTTTCTTACGTTTGAAACGGTGGATTTTTGTGAAATCACGATAAAATTGCTGTTTTAAACTTGCAAAAACATAGAAAAACGCTGTTTTGAACTATTCAAACTGATAAATTCATGTTTCTTACGTTGGAAACGGTGGATTTTTGTGAAATCACGATAAAATTGCTGTTTTAAACTTGCAAAAACATAGAAAAACGCTGTTTTGAACTATTCAAACGGACAAATTCATGTTTTTTTCGTGTGAAACGGCGATTTATGAGAAATGACGATAAAATTGCTGTTTTAAACTTACAAAAACATAGAAAAACGCTGTTTTGAACTATTCAAACTGACAAATTCATGTTTCTTTCGTGCGAAACGGTGATTTATGAGAAATGACGGTAAAATTGCTGTTTTAAACTTGCAAAAACATAGGTTAAACGCTGTTTTGCCTATTCAAACTGACAAATTCATGTTTCTTTCGTGTGAAACGGCGATTTATGAGAAATGACGATAAAATTGTTGTTTTAAACTTGCAAAAACATAGAAAAACGCTGTTTTCAACTATTCAAACTGATAAATTCATGTTTCTTACGTTCCAAACGGTGGATTTTTGTGAAATCACTATAAAATTGCTGTTTTAAACTTGCAAAAACATTGAAAAACGCTGTTTTGAACTATTCAAACTGACAAATTCATGTTTCTTCCGTGCGAAACGGCGATTTATGAGAAATTACTATAAAATTGCTGTTTTAAACTTGCAAAAACATAGAAAAACGCTGTTTTCAACTATTCAAACTGATAAATTCATGTTTCTTACGTTCCAAACGGTGGATTTTTGTGAAATCACTATAAAATTGCTGTTTTAAACTTGCAAAAACATTGAAAAACGCTGTTTTCAACTATTCAAACTGACAAATTCATGTTTCTTCCGTGCGAAACGGTGATTTATGAGAAATTACGATAAAATTGCTGTTTTAAACTTGCAAAAACATGAAAAACGCTGTTTTAAACTATTCAAACTGACAAATTCATGTTTCTTTCGTGTGAAACGGCGATTTATGAGAAATGACGATAAAATTGCTGTTTTAAACTTGCAAAAACATAGAAAAACGCTGTTTTGAACTATTCAAACTGACAAATTCATGTTTCTTTCGTGCGAAACGGCGATTTATGATAAATGACGATAAAATTGCTGTTTTAAACTTGCAAAATCATAGAAAAACGCTGTTTTGAACTATTCAAACTGACAAATTCATGTTTCTTTCGTGTGAAACGGCGATTTATGAGAAATGACGATAAAATTGCTGTTTTAAACTTGCAAAAACATAGAAAAACGCTGTTTTGAACTATTCAAACTGACAAATTCATGTTTCTTTCGTGCGAAACGGCGATTTATGAGAAATGACGATAAAATTGCTGTTTTAATCTTGCAAAAACATAGAAAAACGCTGTTTTGAACTATTCAAACTGATAAATTCATGTTTCTTACGTTCGAAACGGTGGATTTTTGTGAAATCACGATAAAATTGCTGTTTTAAACTTGCAAAAATATAGAAAAACGCTGTTTTCAACTATTCAAACTGATAAATTCATGTTTCTTACGTTCGAAACGGTGGATTTTTGTGAAATCACGATAAAATTGCTGTTTTAAACTTGCAAAAATATAGAAAAACGCTGTTTTCAACTATTCAAACTGATAAATTCATGTTTCTTACGTTGGAAACGGTGGATTTTTGTGAAATCACGATAAAATTGCTGTTTCAAACTTGCAAAAACATAGAAAACGCTGTTTTGAACTATCCAAACTGACAAATTCAGTTTTGTGGTTTGGGGTTCGAGGTTTGATGTTTGGGGTTGAGGTTTGGGGTTTGAGGTTTGGGGTTCGCGGTTTGAGGTTTGGGTTTGGGGTTCGGTGTTTGAGGTTTGGGGTTCGCGGTTTGAGGTTTGGGGTTGCGGTTCGGTGTTTGAAGTTTGGGGTTTGGGGTTCGAGGTTTGAGGTTTGGGGTTCGAGGTTTGAGGTTTGGGGTTGAGGTTTGGGGTTTGAGGTTTGGGGTTGGGGGTTCGAGTTTTGGGCTTTGGGGTTGAGGTTTGGGGTTGAGGTTTAGGGTTGAGGTTTGGGGTTGAGGTTTGGGGTTGAGGTTTGGGGTTTAAGGTTAGGGATTTGGGGTTCGAAGTTTGAGGTTTGGGGTTTGAGGTTTGGGGTTGGGGGTTCGAGTTTTGGGGTTTGGGGTTGAAGTTTGGGGTTGAGGTATTACACTTGCAAAAACATAGAAAAACGCTGTTTTGAACTATTCAAACTGACAAATTCATGTTTCTTACGTTGGAAACGGTGGATTTTTGTGAAATCACGATAAAATTGCTGTTTTAAACTTGCAAAAACATAGAAAAACGCTGTTTTGAACTACTCAAACTGACAAATTCATGTTTCTTTCGTGCGAAACGGCGATTTATGATAAATGACGATAAAATTGCTGTTTTAAACTTGCAAAAACATAGAAAAACGCTGTTTTGAACTATTCAAACTGACAAATTCATGTTTCTATCGTGTGAAACGGCGATTTATGAGAAATGACGATAAAATTGCTGTTTTAAACTTGCAAAAACATAGAAAAACGCTGTTTTGAACTACTCAAACTGGCAAAATCATGTTTCTTTCGTGCGAAACGGCGATTTATGATAAATGACGATAAAATTGCTGTTTTAAACTTGCAAAAACATAGAAAAACGCTGTTTTGAACTATTCAAACTGACAAATTCATGTTTCTTTCGTGTGAAACGGCGATTTATGAGAAATGACGATAAAATTGCTGTTTTAAACTTGCAAAAACATAGAAAAACGCTGTTTTGAACTATTCAAACTGACAAATTCATGTTTCTTTCGTGCGAAACGGTGATTTATGAGAAATGACGATAAAATTGCTGTTTTAAACTTGCAAAAACATAGGAAAACGCTGTTTTCAACTATTCAAACTGATAAATTCATGTTTCTTACGTTCGCAACGGTGGATTTTTGTGAAATCACGATAAAATTGTTGTTTTAAACTTGCAAAAACATAGAAAAACGCTGTTTTGAACTATTCAAACTGATAAATTCATGTTTCTTACGTTGGAAACGGTGGATTTTTGTGAAATCACGATAAAATTGCTGTTTTAAACTTGCAAAAACATTGAAAAACGCTGTTTTCAACTATTCAAACTGACAAATTCATGTTTCTTCCGTGCGAAACGGCGATTTATGAGAAATTACGATAAAATTGCTGTTTTAAACTTGCAAAAACATAGAAAAACGCTGTTTTGAACTATTCAAACGGACAAATTCATGTTTCTTTCGTGTGAAACGGCGATTTATGAGAAATAACGATAAAATTGCTGTTTTAAACTTGCAAAAACATAGAAAAACGCTGTTTTGAACTATTCAAACTGACAAATTCATGTTTCTTTCGTGCGAAACGGCGATTTATGAGAAATGACGATAAAATTGCTGTTTTAAACTTGCAAAAACATAGAAAAACGCTGTTTTGACTATTCAAACTGACAAATTCATGTTTCTTTCGTGTGAAACGGCGATTTATGAGAAATGACGATAAAATTGCTGTTTTAAACTTGCAAAAACATTGAAAAACGATGTTTTTAACTATTCAAACTGATAAATTCAGGTTTCTTTTGTTCGAAACGGTGGATTTTTGTGAAATCACGATAAAACTGCTGTTTTAAACTTGCAAAAACATAGAAAAACGCTGTTTTGAACTATTCAAACTAATAAATTCATGTTTCTTTCGTGTGAAACGGCGATTTATGAGAAATGACGATAAAATTGCTGTTTTAAACTTGCAAAAACACAGAAAAACGCTGTTTTTAACTACTCAAACTGATAAATTCGGGTTTCTTTCGTGTGAAACGGCGATTTATGAGAAATGACGATAAAATTGCTGTTTTAAACTTGCAAAAACATAGAAAAACGCTGTTTTGAACTATTCAAACTGATAAATTCATGTTTCTTTCGTGTGAAACGGCGATTTATGAGAAATGACGATAAAATTGCTGTTTTAAACTTGCAAAAACATGGAAAAACGCTGTTTTTAACTATTCAAACTGACAAATTCATGTTTCTTTCGTGTGAAACGGCGATTTATGAGAAATGACGATAAAATTGCTGTTTTAAACTAGCAAAAACATAGAAAAACGCTGTTTTGAACTATTCAAACTGATAAATTCATGTTTCTTTCTTGCGACACGGCGATTTATGAGAAATGGCAATAAAATTGCTGTTTTAAACTTGCAAAAACATAGAAAAACGCTGTTTTGAACTATTCAAACTGACAAATTCATGTTTCTTTTGTGTGAAACGGCGATTTATGAGAAATGACGATAAAATTGCTGTTTTAAACTTGCAAAAACATAGAAAAACGCTGTTTTGAACTATTCAAACTGACAAATTCATGTTTCTTTCGTGTGAAACGGCGATTTATGAGAAATGACGATAAAATTGCTGTTTTAAACTTGCTAAAATATAGAAAAACGCTGTTTTGAACTACTCAAACTGACAAATTCATGTTTCTTTCGTGTGAAACGGCGATTTATGAGAAATTACGATAAAATTGCTGTTTTAAACTTGCAAAAACATAGAAAAAACGCTGTTTTTAACTATTGAAACTGATAAATTCATGTTTCTTTCGTGTGAAACGGCGATTTATGAGAAATGACGATAAAATTGCTGTTTTAAACTTGCAAAAACATAGAAAAACGCTGTTTTGAACTATTCAAACTGACAAATTCATGTTTGTTTCGTGTGAAACGGCGATTTATGAGAAATGACGATAAAATTGCTGTTTTAAACTTGCAAAAACATAGAAAAACGCTGTTTTGAACTATTCAAACTGATAAATTCATGTTTCTTTCTTGCGAAACGGCGATTTATGAGAAATGACAATAAAATTGCTGTTTTAAACTTGCAAAAACATAGAAAAACGCTGTTTTGAACTATTCAAACTGATAAATTCATGTTTCTTTCGTGTGAAACGGCGATTTATGAGAAATGACGATAAAATTGCTGTTTTAAACTTGCAAAAACATAGAAAAACGCTGTTTTTAAACTATTTAAACTGATAAATTCAGGTTTCTTTCGTGTGAAACGGCGATTTATGAGAAATGACGATAAAATTGCTGTTTTAAACTTGCAAAAACATAGAAAAACGCTGTTTTTAACTATTTAAACTGACAAATTCATGTTTCTTTCGTGTGAAACGGCATTTTATGAGAAATGACGATAAAATTGCTGTTTTAAACTTGCAAAAACATAGAAAAACGCTGTTTTGAACTATTCAAACTGACAAATTCATGTTTCTTTCGTGTGAAACGGCGATTTATGAGAAATGACGATAAAATTGCTGTTTTAAACTTGCAAAAACATAGAAAAACGCTGTTTTGAACTATTCAAACTGACAAATTCATGTTTCTTTCGTGTGAAACGGCGATTTATGAGAAATGACGATAAAATTGCTGTTTTAAACTTGCAAAAACATAGAAAAACGCTGTTTTGAACTACTCAAACTGACAAATTCATGTTTCTTTCGTGTGAAACGGCGATTTATGAGAAATGACGATAAAAATGCTGTTTTAAACTTGCAAAAACATAGAAAAAATGCTGTTTTCAACTATTCAAACTGATAAATTCATGTTTCTTTCGTGTGAAACGGCGATTTATGAGAAATGACGATAAAATTGCTGTTTTAAACTTGCAAAAACATAGAAAAACGCTGTTTTTAACTATTCAAACTGACAAATTCATGTTTCTTTCGTGTGAAACGGCGATTTATGAGAAATGACGATAAAATTGCTGTTTTAAACTAGCAAAAACATAGAAAAACGCTGTTTTGAACTATTCAAACTGATAAATTCATGTTTCTTTCTTGCGACACGGCGATTTATGAGAAATGGCAATAAAATTGCTGTTTTAAACTTGCAAAAACATAGAAAAACGCTGTTTTGAACTATTCAAACTGACAAATTCATGTTTCTTTTGTGTGAAACGGCGATTTATGAGAAATGACGATAAAATTGCTGTTTTAAACTTGCAAAAACATAGAAAAACGCTGTTTTGAACTATTCAAACTGACAAATTCATGTTTCTTTCGTGTGAAACGGCGATTTATGAGAAATGACGATAAAATTGCTGTTTTAAACTTGCAAAAACATAGAAAAACGCTGTTTTGAACTACTCAAACTGACAAATTCATGTTTCTTTCGTGTGAAACGGCGATTTATGAGAAATGACGATAAAATTGCTGTTTTAAACTTGCAAAAACATAGAAAAAACGCTGTTTTCAACTATTGAAACTGATAAATTCATGTTTCTTTCGTATGAAACGGCGATTTATGAGAAATGACGATAAAATTGCTGTTTTAAACTTGCAAAAACATAGAAAAACGCTGTTTTTAACTATTCAAACTGACAAATTCATGTTTCTTTCTTGCGACACGGCGATTTATGAGAAATGACAATAAAATTGCTGTTTTAAACTTGCAAAAACATAGAAAAACGCTGTTTTGAACTATTCAAACTGACAAATTCATGTTTCTTTCGTGTGAAACGGCGATTTATGAGAAATGACGATAAAATTGCTGTTTTAAACTTGCAAAAACATAGAAAAACGCTGTTTTGAACTATTCAAACTGACAAATTCATGTTTCTTTCGTGTGAAACGGCGATTTATGAGAAATGACGATAAAATTGCTGTTTTAAACTTGCAAAAACATAGAAAAACGCTGTTTTTAACTATTCAAACTGATAAATTCAGGTTTCTTTTGTGTGAAACGGCGATTTATGAGAAATGACGATAAAATTGCTGTTTTAAACTTGCAAAAACATAGAAAAACGCTGTTTTTAACTATTCAAACTGACAAATTCATGTTTCTTTCGTGTGAAACGGCGTTTTATGAGAAATGACGATAAAATTGCTGTTTTAAACTTGCAAAAACATAGAAAAACGCTGTTTTGAACTATTCAAACTGATAAATTCAGGTTTCTTTCGTTCGAAACGGTGGATTTTTGTGAAATCACGATAAAACTGCTGTTTTAAACTTGCAAAAACATAGAAAAACGCTGTTTTTAACTATTCAAACTGACAAATACATGTTTCTTTCGTGTGAAACGGCGTTTTATGAGAAATGACGATAAAATTGCTGTTTTAAACTAGCAAAAACATAGAAAAACGCTGTTTTTAACTATTCAAACTAATAAATTCATGTTTCTTTCGTGTGAAACGGCGATTTATGAGAAATGACGATAAAATTGCTGTTTTAAACTTGCAAAAACATAGAAAAACGCTGTTTTGAACTATTCAAACTGACAAATTCATGTTTCTTTCGTGTGAAACGGCGATTTATGAGAAATGACGATAAAATTGCTGTTTTAAACTTGCAAAAACATAGAAAAACGCTGTTTTGAACTACTCAAACTGACAAATTCATGTTTCTTTCGTGTGAAACGGCGATTTATGAGAAATGACGATAAAAATGCTGTTTTAAACTTGCAAAAACATAGAAAAAATGCTGTTTTCAACTATTCAAACTGATAAATTCATGTTTCTTTCGTGTGAAACGGCGATTTATGAGAAATGACGATAAAATTGCTGTTTTAAACTTGCAAAAACATAGAAAAACGCTGTTTTTAACTATTCAAACTGACAAATTCATGTTTCTTTCGTGTGAAACGGCGATTTATGAGAAATGACGATAAAATTGCTGTTTTAAACTAGCAAAAACATAGAAAAACGCTGTTTTGAACTATTCAAACTGATAAATTCATGTTTCTTTCTTGCGACACGGCGATTTATGAGAAATGGCAATAAAATTGCTGTTTTAAACTTGCAAAAACATAGAAAAACGCTGTTTTGAACTATTCAAACTGACAAATTCATGTTTCTTTTGTGTGAAACGGCGATTTATGAGAAATGACGATAAAATTGCTGTTTTAAACTTGCAAAAACATAGAAAAACGCTGTTTTGAACTATTCAAACTGACAAATTCATGTTTCTTTCGTGTGAAACGGCGATTTATGAGAAATGACGATAAAATTGCTGTTTTGAACTTGCAAAAACATAGAAAAACGCTGTTTTGAACTACTCAAACTGACAAATTCATGTTTCTTTCGTGTGAAACGGCGATTTATGAGAAATGACGATAAAATTGCTGTTTTAAACTTGCAAAAACATAGAAAAAACGCTGTTTTCAACTATTGAAACTGATAAATTCATGTTTCTTTCGTATGAAA
The DNA here is from genome assembly GCA_963942605.1 of Poecilus cupreus. NCBI lineage: Eukaryota > Metazoa > Arthropoda > Insecta > Coleoptera > Carabidae > Poecilus > Poecilus cupreus. The sequence continues at coordinate 4,067 of CAWWDY010001190.1, read as the reverse complement.
CGGCGATTTATGAGAAATGACGATAAAATTGCTGTTTTAAACTTGCAAAAACATAGAAAAACGCTGTTTTTAACTATTCAAACTGACAAATTCATGTTTCTTTCTTGCGACACGGCGATTTATGAGAAATGACAATAAAATTGCTGTTTTAAACTTGCAAAAACATAGAAAAACGCTGTTTTGAACTATTCAAACTGACAAATTCATGTTTCTTTCGTGTGAAACGGCGATTTATGAGAAATGACGATAAAATTGCTGTTTTAAACTTGCAAAAACATAGAAAAACGCTGTTTTGAACTATTCAAACTGACAAATTCATGTTTCTTTCGTGTGAAACGGCGATTTATGAGAAATGACGATAAAATTGCTGTTTTAAACTTGCAAAAACATAGAAAAACGCTGTTTTTAACTATTCAAACTGATAAATTCAGGTTTCTTTTGTGTGAAACGGCGATTTATGAGAAATGACGATAAAATTGCTGTTTTAAACTTGCAAAAACATAGAAAAACGCTGTTTTTAACTATTCAAACTGACAAATTCATGTTTCTTTCGTGTGAAACGGCGTTTTATGAGAAATGACGATAAAATTGCTGTTTTAAACTTGCAAAAACATAGAAAAACGCTGTTTTGAACTATTCAAACTGATAAATTCAGGTTTCTTTCGTTCGAAACGGTGGATTTTTGTGAAATCACGATAAAACTGCTGTTTTAAACTTGCAAAAACATAGAAAAACGCTGTTTTTAACTATTCAAACTGACAAATACATGTTTCTTTCGTGTGAAACGGCGTTTTATGAGAAATGACGATAAAATTGCTGTTTTAAACTTGCAAAAACATAGAAAAACGCTGTTTTGAACTATTCAAACTGACAAATTCATGTTTGTTTCGTGTGAAACGGCGATTTATGAGAAATGACGATAAAATTGCTGTTTTAAACTTGCAAAAACATAGAAAAACGCTGTTTTGAACTATTCAAACTGATAAATTCATGTTTCTTTCTTGCGAAACGGCGATTTATGAGAAATGACAATAAAATTGCTGTTTTAAACTTGCAAAAACATAGAAAAACGCTGTTTTGAACTATTCAAACTGATAAATTCATGTTTCTTTCGTGTAACGGTGATTTATGAGAAATGACGATAAAATTGCTGTTTTAAACTTGCAAAAACATAGAAAAACGCTGTTTTTAACTATTTAAACTGATAAATTCAGGTTTCTTTCGTGTGAAACGGCGATTTATGAGAAATGACGATAAAATTGCTGTTTTAAACTTGCAAAAACATAGAAAAACGCTGTTTTTAACTATTCAAACTGATAAATTCATGTTTCTTTCGTGTGAAACGGCGATTTATGAGAAATGACGATAAAATTGCTGTTTTAAACTTGCAAAAACATAGAAAAACGCTGTTTTTAACTATTCAAACTGACAAATTCATGTTTCTTTCGTGTGAAACGGCGATTTATGAGAAATGACGATAAAATTGCTGTTTTAAACTAGCAAAAACATAGAAAAACGCTGTTTTGAACTATTCAAACTGATAAATTCATGTTTCTTTCTTGCGACACGGCGATTTATGAGAAATGACAATAAAATTGCTGTTGAAAACTTGCAAAAACATAGAAAAACGCTGTTTTGAACTATTCAAACTGACAAATTCATGTTTCTTTCGTGTGAAACGGCGATTTATGAGAAATGACGATAAAATTGCTGTTTTAAACTTGCAAAAACATAGAAAAACGCTGTTTTGAACTATTCAAACTGACAAATTCATGTTTCTTTCGTGTGAAACGGCGATTTATGAGAAATGACGATAAAATTGCTGTTTTAAACTTGCAAATACATAGAAAAACGCTGTTTTTAACTATTCAAATTGATAAATTCATGTTTCTTTCGTGTGAAACGACGATTTATGAGAAATCACGATAAAATTGCTGTTTTAAACTTGCAAAAACATAGAAAAAACGCTGTTTTCAACTATTCAAACTGAGAAATTCATGTTTCTTTCGTGTGAAACGGCGATTTATGAGAAATGACGATAAAATTGCTGTTTTAAACTAGCAAAAACATAGAAAAACGCTGTTTTGAACTATTCAAACTGATAAATTCATGTTTCTTTCTCGCGACACGGCGATTTATGAGAAATGACAATAAAATTGCTGTTTTAAACTTGCAAAAACATAGAAAAACGCTGTTTTGAACTATTCAAACTGACAAATTCATGTTTCTTTCGTGTGAAACGGCGATTTATGAGAAATGACGATAAAATTGCTGTTTTAAACTTGCAAAAACATAGAAAAACGCTGTTTTGAACTATTCAAACTGACAAATTCATGTTTCTTTCGTGTGAAACGGCGATTTATGAGAAATGACGATAAAATTGCTGTTTTAAACTAGCAAAAACATAGAAAAACGCTGTTTTGAACTATTCAAACTGACAAATTCATGTTTGTTTCGTGTGAAACGGCGATTTATGAGAAATGACGATAAAATTGCTGTTTTAAACTTGCAAAAACATAGAAAAACGCTGTTTTGAACTATTCAAACTGACAAATTCATGTTTCTTTCGTGTGAAACGGCGATTTATGAGTAATGACGATAAAATTGCTGTTTTAAACTTGCAAAAACATAGAAAAACGCTGTTTTGAACTATTCAAACTGACAAATTCATGTTTCTTTCGTGTGAAACGGCGATTTATGAGAAATGACGATAAAATTGCTGTTTTAAACTAGCAAAAACATAGAAAAACGCTGTTTTTAACTATTCAAACTGATAAATTCATGTTTCTTTCGTGTGAAACGGCGATTTATGAGAAATGACGATAAAATTGCTGTTTTAAACTTGCAAAAACATAGAAAAACGCTGTTTTTAACTATTCAAACTGATAAATTCAGGTTTCTTTCGTTCGAAACGGTGGATTTTTGTGAAATCACGATAAAACTGCTGTTTTAAACTTGCAAAAACATAGAAAAACGCTGTTTTGAACTATTCAAACTGATAAATTCATGTTTCTTTCGTGTGAAACGGCGATTTATGAGAAATGACGATAAAATTGCTGTTTTAAACTTGCAAAAACATAGTAAAACGCTGTTTTTAACTATTCAAACTGATAAATTCATGTTTCTTTCGTGTGAAACGGCGATTTATGAGAAATGACGATAAAATTGCTGTTTTAAACTTGCAAAAACATAGAAAAACGCTGTTTTTAACTATTCAAACTGATAAATTCAGGTTTCTTTCGTGTGAAACGGCGATTTATGAAAAATGACGATAAAATTGCTGTTTTAAACTTGCAAAATCATAGAAAAACGCTGTTTTTAACTATTCAAACTGATAAATTCATGTTTCTTTCGTGTGAAACGGCGATTTATGAGAAATGACGATAAAATTGCTGTTTTAAACTTGCAAAAACATAGAAAAACGCTGTTTTTAACTATTCAAACTGATAAATTCATGTTTCTTTCGTGTGAAACGGCGATTTATGAGAAATGACGATAAAATTGCTGTTTTAAACTTGCAAAAACATAGAAAAACGCTGTTTTTAACTATTCAAACTGATAAATTCAGGTTTCTTTCGTGTGAAACGGCGATTTATGAGAAATGACGATAAAATTGCTGTTTTAAACTTGCAAAAACATAGAAAAAACGCTGTTTTCAACTATTGAAACTGATAAATTCATGTTTCTTTCGTGTGAAACGGCGATTTATGAGAAATGACGATAAAATTGCTGTTTTAAACTTGCAAAAACATAGAAAAACGCTGTTTTTAACTATTCAAACTGACAAATTCATGTTTCTTTCGTGAGAAACGGCGATTTATGAGAAATGACGATAAAATTGCTGTTTTAAACTAGCAAAAACATAGAAAAACGCTGTTTTGAACTATTCAAACTGACAAATTCATGTTTCTTTCGTGTGAAACGGCGATTTATGAGAAATGACGATAAAATTGCTGTTTTAAACTAGCAAAAACATAGAAAAACGCTGTTTTTAACTATTCAAACTGATAAATTCATGTTTCTTTCGTGTGAAACGGCGATTTATGAGAAATGACGATAAAATTGCT
>CAWWDY010001189.1:0-85971 GCA_963942605.1 Poecilus cupreus | reverse complement strand
TAGCTCATATATATACATGGGAGAATGTAAGTACGAATAGACGTAGTGTGATTGATTTTGTTTTGTATGATGAGCGCTTGAGCAGTTTGGTTGTTGATACGCGTGTGAAAAGAGGGGCTGAGCTTGGAACGAATGACCATTATTTGGTTGTGTCGCGTATACGTCTAGGTAAGTGTTGGAGAATGAGGGTACAAGGTTCTGGGAGCTTGTTTCGTGTGAAATCCAATGTTTTGCAGAATGAGGATGTTCGAGGGTTATTTGTAGAGAAATTGAACGAATCTTTGCCTGAATGTGAGCCTAATTTTGATTGTTGCATAAATGATGTTTGGGTGAAATTTAAGGGCATTGTCCTTCAATGCGCGAAAGAAATTTGTGGTGAATGTAAGTTAGGCTGTCGTTCGAGGAATGCATGGTGGAATGAAGAAGTGAAAGAAGCGATTGAGAAGAAAAAGAGCGCGTATTTGAGATTTTTGAATGTGAAGGATGTACCAGGAACTTTGCGTGATGAATGCCTGATGGAATACAAGAGGAAGAATAAATGTGTTAAGAGAGTCGTAAGAGAAAGTAAGGCACGTTTCGATGAATTGATGAGTGAAAGATTAACGAATGATTTTAGCATGAATAAGAGAATGTTTTGGCAGACTGTAAAGAGATTGAGAGGTGGGAGTACAAGATCAGTGAAAGCAATTAAGAGTGCGAATGGCGAGTTGTTGTGGAATGAGTCACATGTTAGGAATAGATGGTGCGAGTATTTTAAGGAATTGTATGGTGGTGTAAATGGAGTGAATAATAGGGGAGGGAATGCAAGAAATGCTAGAAACGTTGAATGGGATATAGATGAAGGTGATGTCAGCTTTGCATTGATGCGTCTAAAGAATGGTAAGGCTCCCGGTTTGGATGGCATAACAAATGAAATGTTGAAATATGGTGGTGAAAGATTATTTGATTGGTTAGTTTATTTGTTCAGATTTTGTATGAAACGGTGCGTGGCTCCTGATGATTGGAAACGTGCTGTTATTTGTCCTTTATTTAAAGGCAAAGGCAGTTCGAGTGAATGTACAAATTTTCGAGCGATAAGTTTATTGAGTGTGGTAGGGAAGTTGTATGGAAAAATATTAATTCATAAGGTGCGAGCCTTATCCATTTCAAAGTTAAGTGATATGCAAGGAGGTTTTTTGCCTGAGAGAGGTTGTGTAGATCAATTGTTTTCTCTTCGAATGATTGTTGAGAAGTCACTTGATAAGAACAAAAAGGTGTTCTGTGGCTTTCTCGATTTAAAGAAAGCGTATGACAGTGTTCTTCGAGAGACTATGTGGGATGTACTTGTAGAGTACGGTGTGGATGGTAATTTGTTGGGAGCGATTCGAGCGTTGTATGAAGGAAGTGAGGCTGCGGTGAGAGTTGATGGTAGATTGAGTGATTGGTTTCGTATAGATGTTGGTGTGAAACAGGGTTGTGGAATGTCTCCTTGGTTGTTTAATTTGTATATGGATGTGTTGTTACGAAAGGCATTGAATGGAACGGATGGTGTACGTATTGGTGGACGTATAGTGCCTGCGTTAGCTTATGCGGATGATGTTGTTGTGCTGGGTGAAACTGAGGAGTAATTGAGAAGAATGATTGTGAGCATAAATGAAGTAGGGAAAGGTTTAAATCTGCTATTGAATGTCGATAAATGTAAAGTGTTGGTGTTTGAGAAGAATGATTTGGTGACTGATTGTAATGTTTCAGTGAATGGTGTGAGACTGGAACAAGTGAATGAATTTGTGTATTTGGGTAGTATGTTCTCGAGGGATGGACGTATTGACCGGGAGATTGAAAGGCGAGTGTCTGCAGGGTGCAAGGTATTGGGTGCTCTGGGTACATTTGCTCGAAACGTGAATGTATCTAGAGATGCTCGATTGAGTGTTTATAATGGTGTGTTAGTGCCTACATTGATGTATGTTTCTAAATGTTGGGTGTGGATGAAGAAGCATGAACGACGTATAGCTGCTGTGGAAATGAGATATTTGAGAGGAGTATGTGGGTATACGAGACGTGATCGTATACGGAATACATTGGTGTATGATGAGTGTGAGATTGAGAAGAATGTTGTTAAGAAAGTGGGAGTGAGTCAGTTGAGGTGGTTTGGACATGTTGAGCGAATGTCGAATGAAAGGTTGGTGAAACTAATATATGTGGGTGAGATTGAAGGTGACCGATTGCGCGGGCGTCCGAGGAATAACTGGTTGGGTATGATTGATGGTTTGTTGCGTGAACGAATGATTCCGAGTGTGAAGAATAAACGAGCATGTATGAATCGCACTATGAATGTGGACGAGGCGAAAGTGGTGTGTCAGGATAGGAATGTTTGGAGGAGATTGATTGTTGGTTGACTGTTTTTCTGGGTTCGTGCTACCCCACTAAGTGGGACATAGCGTGACGTTATGTATGTATGTATGTATGTATATTCATGTACATGTCTTGTGTAATGGCTTATGTTTGCAAAATCAAGAAAAAATAGCTGTTTTCAGCTTGCAAAAACATACAAAGTGTTGTTTTCAAGTATTTAAACTGTCATATTCATGTTTCTGTCGTGTATAATAGCTAATGTTGGTGAAAGCAAGATAAAAATGCTGTTTTAAGCATGCAAAAGCATACAAAACACCGTTTTCAAGTATATAAACTGTCATATTCATGTTTCTGTCGTGCATAGTAGCTAATGTTGGTGAAAGCAAGATAAAAATGCTGTTTTAAGCATGCAAAAGCATACAAAACACCGTTTTCAAGTATTTAAACTTTCATATTCATGTATATGTCGTGTGTAATAGCCTATGTTTGCAAAATCAAGATAAAATAGCTGTTTTCAGCTTGCAAAAACATACAAAATGCTGTTTTCAAGTATTTAAACTGAAATATTCATGTTTCTGTCGTGTATAATAGCTAATGTTGGTGAATGCAAGATAAAAATGCTGTTTTAAGCATGCAAAAGCATACAAAACACCGTTTTCAAGTATTTCAACTGTCATATTCATGTACATGTCGTCTGCAATGACTGATGTTTGCAAAATCAAGAGAAAATAGCTGTTTTCAGCTTACAAAAACATACAAAATGCTGTTTTCAAGTATTTAAATTGTCATATTCATGTATCTGTCGTGTATAATAGCTAATGTTGGTGAAAGCAAGATAAAAATGCTGTTTTAAGCATGCAAAAGAATACGAAACACCGTTTTCATGTATTTAAACTGTCATATTCATGTACATGTCGTGTGTAATGGCTTATGTTTGCAAAATCAAGATAAAATAGCTGTTTTCAGCTTGCAAAAATATACAAAATGCTGTTTTCAAGTATATAAACTGTCATATTCATGTTTCTGTCGTGTGTAATAGCTAATGTTGGTGAAAGCAAGATAAAAATGCTGTTTTAAGCATGCAAAAGCATACAAAACACCGTTTTCAAGTATTTAAACTGTCATATTTATGTTTCTGTCGTGTGTAATAGCTAATGTTGGTGAAAGCAAGATAAAAATGTTGTTTTAAGCATGCAAAAGCATACAAAACACCGTTTTCAAGTATTTAAACTGTCCTATTCATGTATATGTCGTGTGTAATGGATTATGTTTTCAAAATCAAGATAAAATAGCTATTTTCATCTTGCAAAAACAAACAAAATGCTGTTTTCAAGTATTTAAACTGTCATATTAATGTTTCTGTCGTGTATAATAGCTAATGTTGGTGAAAGCAAGATAAAAATGCTGTTTTAAGCATGTAAAAGCATACAAAACCACGTTTTCAAGTATTTAAACTGTCATATTCATGTACATGTCTTGTGTAATGGCTTATGTTTGCAAAATCAAGAAAAAATAGCTGTTTTCATCTTGCAAAAACATACAAAATGCTGTTTTCAAGTATTTAAACTGTCATATTCATGCTTCTGTCGTGCATAATAGCTAATGCTGGTGAAAGCAAGATAAAAATGCTGTTTTAAGCATGCAAAAGCATACAAAACACCGTTTTCAAGTATTTAAACTGTCATATTCATGTTTCTGTCGTGCATAATAGCTAATGTTGGTGAAAGCAAGATAAAAATGCTGTTTTAAGCATGCATAAGCATTCAAAACACCGTTTTCAAGTATTTAAACTGTCATATTCATGTTTCTGTCGTGCATAATAGCTAATGTTTGGTGAAAGCAAGATAAAAATGCTGTTTTAAGCATGCAAAAGCATACAAAACACCGTTTTCAAGTATTTAAACTGTCATATTCATATTTCTTTCGTGTATAATAGCTAATGTTGGTGAAAGCAAGATAAAAATGCTGTTTTAAGCATGCAAAAGCATACAAAACACCGTTTTCAAGTATTTAAACTGTCATATTCATGTATATGTCGTGTGTAATAGCTTATGTTTGCAAAATCAAGATAAAATAGCTGTTTTCAGCTTGCAAAAACATACAAAATGCTGTTTTTAAGTATTTAAACTGTCACATTCATGTTTGTGTCGTGTATAATAGCTAATGTTGGTGAAAACAAGATAAAAATGCTGTTTTAAGCATGCAAAAGCATACAAAACACCGTTTTCAAGTATTTAAACTGTCATATTCATGTTTCTGTCGTGTATAATAGCTAATGTTGGTGAAAAAAAGATAAAAATGCTGTTCTAAGCATGCAAAAGCATACAAAACACCGTTTTCAAGTATTTAAACTGTCATATTCATGTTTCTGTCTTGTATAATAGCTAATGTTGGTGAAAGCAAGATAAAAATGCTGTTTTAAGCATGCAAAAGCATACAAAACACCGTTTTCAAGTATTTAAACTGTTATATTCATGTATATGTCGTGTGTAATGGCTTATGTTTGCAAAATCAAGATAAAATAGCTGTTTTCAGCTTGCAAAAACATACAAAATGCTGTTTTCAAGTATTTAAACTGTCATATTCATGTTTCTGTCGTGTATAATAGCTAATGTTGGTGAAAGCAAGATAAAAATGCTGTTTTAAGCATGCAAAAGCATACAAAACACCGTTTTCAAGTATTTAAACTGTCATATACATGTACATGTCTTGTGTAATGGCTTATGTTTGCAAAATCAAGATAAAATTGCTATTTTCAGCTTGCAAAAACATACAAAATGCTGTTTTTAAGTATTTAAACTGTCATATTCATGTTTCTGTCGTGTATAATAGCTAATGTTGGTGAAAGCAAGATAAAAATTCTGTTTTAAGCATGCAACAGCATACAAAACACAGTTTTTAAGTGTTTAAACTGCCATATTCATGTATACGTCGTGTGTAATGGCTTATGTTTGCAAAATCAAGAAAAAATAGCTGTTTTCAGCTTGCAAAAACATAAAAAATGCTATTTTCAAGTATTTAAACTAACATATTCATATTTCTGTCGTGTTTAATAGCTAATGTTGGTAAAAGCAAGATAAAAATGCTGTTTTAAGCATGCAAAAGCATACAAAACACCGTTTTTAAGTATTTAAACTGTCATATTCATGTACATGTCTTGTGTAATGGCTTATGTTTGCAAAATCAAGATAAAATTGCTATTTTCAGCTTGCAAAAACATACAAAATGCTGTTTTCAAGTATTTAAACTCTCATATTCATGTTTCTGTCGTGTATAATAGCTAATGTTGGTGAAAACAAGATAAAAATTTTGTTTTAAGCATGCAAAAGCATACAAAACACAGTTTTCAAGTATTGAAACTGCCATATTCATGTATATGTCGTGTGTAATGGCTTATGTTTGCAAAATCAAGAAAAAATAGCTGTTTTCAGCTTGCAAAAACATACAAAATGCTGTTTTCAAGTATTTAAACTGACATATTCATGTTTCTGTCGTGCATAATAGCTAATAATAATAATAATGTATTTATTCCTTTTGAAAATGTATTACATTTTATAGGAAGCGTCAAAGTAGTGTTACATTAATATACAGTTATATATACATATATCATCAGTAAAAAATTACATTGAACTTGAATTAAAATTAAAGTACTCGTTTAGATCATAGAAGCACTGTTCTACAAGAAATTTTTTCAGTTTTTGTTTGAAATTTGTTACAGTTTTTGAATCTATTATAGATGAAGGCAAATTATTATAAATCTTTACGCCCATTGAGTTTGGAGATAGACTACTTATTTTTAATTTATTATGGGGCACTCTAAGTTCATTTTTCCTTCTCGTATTAAAATTATGAAAATCTTTATTTTTCATGAAATTATTTTTGTTTTGATATACATGTAAGGACGTTTCGAATATGAAAAGACAAGTCAAGGTTAAAATTTGATACTTAATGAAAATAGTCCTGCACGATTCATGCGCTTTTAAATTCGAAATACATCGGATTACTCTCTTCTGACTCACAAAGACGTTCCTGGAATTAGCAGAGGCACCCCAGAAAATGACACTGTACCTGAGGATAGATTCAGCTTTGGTATGATAAAATGTTAATAGTTGAGAAAGCGTTAAAAATTGTTTTAAATGTTTAATTTGGTAACATAATTTGTGCAAATTGGTTATAATTAATTCGCAGTGATTTTTCCAATTTAAGCATTCATCGAAAGTGAAACCTAAGATTTTAGAAGAACTAACTCTGTTGATTTGCTTATTTCCGATAGCAGCATCAATATTCATATTATTTGAGTTTTGATGAGTATGGAATCGCATATAATTAGTTTTAGTTTCATTTAGGAAAAGTAAATTAACATTGCACCAATTTAGCATGTTTTCCAAATGTTCATTACATTTATTTTGTAAAGAGTTATTATCTTTAGCGGAAACTATCAACGATGTATCATCGGCATAAAATATTGAATCTATATCATTATGAAATACCAGGTTAAGGTCATTTATGTAAATAATGAAAAGTATGGGAGCCAGAAAGCTTCCCTGAGGTGCACCTGTGTTTGTGGTTATTCTGTTGGAATTAACCACTTGCCACTGTGAGTTAGAGCAAGTTCTAATAGATACATATTGTTTGCGATTTTCAAGAAACCTTATGATCCAATTCAGAGGTAAACCTCTTACGCCAATGTTGTCTAATTTATCAATCAAACGATTGTGATTGATACAATCGAAAGCTTTACTAAGATCACAGAAAACACCTATAGGATATTCTCCGGCTTCTAAATATGAAATCACCTTTTCATAGAAAACATGTGTAGCTTTTACTGTGGATGAATTTTTCCTAAAACCGAATTGATTTTTATTAATTGCATTTGTTTGTTTTAGAAATACATTTAATCTTTCAAGATAACAATATTCAAATACTTTTGAAAATATTGATGAAATGGCCACCGGTCTGTAGTTATTAATATCAAGTTTGATCCCTTTCTTATGGAGAGGAACAATTTTACTTAACTTCAATATTTCTGGAAAGTTACCAGTTTCGAAAGAAAGATTTATACAATACGTCAATGGTTTGATTATTGTAGCACCTACTGTTTTTACGAGAAAACTAGGTATATCATCTGGCCCAGATGATGATTTATTTTTGATTTTAGTGTTTATTATGTTCAATAATTCTTCCTCAGTAAAAGGGTTCAGAAAAAAAGAAGAAGGTTGTTTCTGTGATCTTGGTAAAACGGCATTACCAGAAGTACTTATTTGTGCTGTTACTAATGAGGGTGAGTCTCTGAAAAAGTGATTAAAGCTATCAGCTACGGTTTCTGGTTCCTTGATTATATTATTATTTATTTTTAAAAATATATTATCGTTTTTCTGTGAATTTTTGTTGGCGTTATTAATAATATTCCACAGAGATTTGGATATGTTATCAGAAGATATAATTTTATTTTGATAAAAAGATTTTTTGACTTCCGAAATTAATCGAGAGTGATTGCGTTTTTCTACTGCATAAATTTCAGATAGTTGTGGATATTGTTTGCTTAATATATATAATTGTTTCAAAGAACTACTTGACTGTTTTATGTCGTTATTTACCCAGCTCTTGTCATTAGATTTCACTATTTTTTTGAGAGGAAAATGAACCTGAAAAAAATAAAGAAATTTATCAAGGAATAACTAAAAGCATTATTTAAATCTGTCTCCTGAAATATTGAATTCCAATTAGATTCTTCTAAACTTTTGTAAAATAGTATAATATTGTTTTTTGAGTAAATTCTTTTGTACATGATAATATTTTTTGTTTTCACACATTGCTTTAAACTACAAAAAACGCTTCTATGATCTGAAACGAGATTATCTGTTACTATACTTTTACTTTTAAAATTTACATAGATATGGTCCAAAATATAATTTCCGCGTGTTGGACTAGTCACGATGTTTATTAAATTATAGTTATGTAAAATATCACAGACAGTTTTATATTTTTGAATGTCTCTTATGGGGTCTAAGTTGAAGTCCCCATCAATGATTACGTATTTGCCAGGTTGAAAAACATAATCTAAAACATTACATAGACTATTTATAAAGATATTTAAATCTGAGTCTGGACTTCTATAACAACATACAATGGAAACTGAAATGTTTTTATCTAGTTTACATTGGACACCGCATACTTCGAAATGTTTATCAACACAAAATGATGTAAGATTGATAGATGAAACTTCCAAATCACTACGGCACCAGATACCGACACCTCCCCCAATAAAGTCGGTCCGACAATAGCTGGATATGTGGACAAAATTTGGAAAGTTAACAAAGTCAATGTCTAAAACTGAACGCCATGTTTCCGTTACACATATAAATTTTAAATTTTTCAATCTCAGAATATATTCGATTGTAATGTAGTCGATCTTTTGTTGCGATAAAGATCGACAGTTTATTAATAACAGATCTTCTGTAATATTTATTGTTATTTCACTTGGTTTCTTTTTGTTGTTCTCTGAAAAAAACGAGAAACATACGTTCCGTATGGCCACATTTCTTCTTTCAATGCTTTTTCAAAGTTTATTAAGTCAACCATCACCTTAAAGGAACTGTAGTGTTCAGGATATTTAGACGTTAACTTTTCACATTCAACTTCAGGAAAATGCTGCAGTAGATGGTTTTTAATATCGTTAGTTGTTGTCGTAGGTTTAAGTCGCGACACATATATAAATGCTTTTTTAGGAGTGGCTTCTATATTAGCAACGTTTCTAGAGTTTCCAATTATAGCTAAATTATTTCTAATTGATTTGCGACGCACCACTTTACTCCATGTTTCTTCCGTCTTTCCTAAAACAACATCATTAGTTTTCTCTTCATTGGAATTGATGTTAAAAAACACTGAATTAGCATCCACAGTCACATGTGTTTTTGTTATTGTATTATTTGAGGTTAAAGTTTTATTATTAGTGTCTTTTTTTTGTTACTAACTTAGAAGGTTTTTGTTTATTTACAGAGTTCACACCGTTTATACCTGTAGATTCCGTTTTTGGATTTTTGCTCACAGATGGCGGCTGAGTTGGTGTATTATTGTTATTTTTAATCACCAATGTATTTAAGATTTCTAATTGTTGATGAAGGATATTTATTGTCAATTTTTGATTCTCGATCATGTCGTTCTTTTGTTTCACTAGTTCTTTTAAATAATACACTTCACTGTATTCTTCACACTCCTTGAAAGACATATCAAGGTCATTTTCAGTATTTACATTGCCACAACAATTTGTTGTATTGTCACTTAAAACTGGTAGTTTTAACGAATTTGCACAACTAGTGTGAGAAATTGTCCCACACTTTACACATCTCAAGCCACTTAATGCCGTTTTGTGGCATCTTCTACACAAGTTTTTTTCAGGCTTGTCTAACGTGTTTTCTACCGGCGCCATGTTGCTACATGTTGGTGAAAGCAAGATAAAAATGCTGTTTTAAGCATGCAAAAGCATACAAAACACCGTTTTCAAATATTTAAACTGTCATATTCATGTTTCTGTCGTGTATGATAGCTAATGTTGGTGAAAGCAAGATAAAAATTCTGTTTTAAGCATGCAAAAGCATACATAACACCGTTTTCAAGTATTTAAACTGTCATATTCATGTATATGTCGTGTGTAATGGCTTATGTTTGCAAAATCAAGATAAAATAGCTGTTTTCAGCTTGCAAAAACAAACAAAATGCTGTTTTCAAGTATTTAAACTGTCATATTCATGTTTCTGTCGTGTATAATAGCTAATGTTGGTGAAATTAAGATAAAAATGCTGTTTTAAGCATGCAAAAGCATACAAAACACCGTTTTTAAGTATTTAAACTGTCATATTCATGTACATGTTGTGCGTAATGGTTAATGTTTGCAAAATCAAGACAAAATCGCTGTTTTCAGTTTGCAAAAACATACAAAATGCTGTTTTCAAGTATTTAAACTGTCATATTCATGTTTCTGTCGTGTATAATAGCTAATATTGGTGAAAGCAAGATAAAAATGCTGTTTTAATCATGCAAAAGCATACAAAACACCGTTTTCAAGTATTTAAACTGTCATATTCATGTACATGTCTTGTGTAATGGCTTATGTTTGCAAAATCAAGATAAAATAGCTATTTTCAGCTTGCAAAAATATACAAAACACCGTTTTCAAGTATTTAAGCTGTCATATTCATGTCTCTGTCGTGTATGATAGCTAATGTTGGTGAAAGCAAGATAAAAATGCTGTTTTAAGCATGCAAAAGCATACAAAACACCGTTTTCAAGTATTTAAACTGTCATATTCATGTTTTTGTCGTGTATAATAGCTACTGTTGGTGAAAGCAAGATAAAAATGCTGCTTTAAGCATGCAAAAGCATACAAAACACGGTTTTCAAGTAATTAAACTGTCATATTCATGTATATGTCGTGTGTAATGGCTTATGTTTTCAAAATCAATATAAAATAGCTATTTTCAGCTTGCAAAAACATACAAAATGCTGTTCTCAAGTATAGAAACTGTCATATTCATGTTTCTGTCGTGTATAATAGCTAATGTTGGTGAAAGCAAGATAAAAATGCTATTTTAAGCATGCAAAAGCATACAAAACACCCTTTTCAAGTATTTAAACTGTCATATTCATGTTTCTGTCGTACATAATAGCTAATGTTGGTGAAAGCAAGATAAAAATGCTGTTTTAAGCATGCAAAAGCATACTAAACACCGTTTTCAAGTATTTAAACTGTCATATTCATGTATATGTCGTGTGTAATGGCTTATGTTTTCAAAATCAATATAAAATAGCTATTTTCAGCTTGCAAAAACATACAAAATGCTGTTCTCAAGTATAGAAACTGTCATATTCATGTTTCTGTCGTGTATAATAGCTAATGTTGGTGAAAGCAAGATAAAAATGCTATTTTAAGCATGCAAAAGCATACAAAACACCCTTTTCAAGTATTTAAAATGTCATATTCATGTTTCTGTCGTACATAATAGCTAATGTTGGTGAAAGCAAGATAAAAATGCTGTTTTAAGCATGCAAAAGCATACAAAACACCGTTTTCAAGTATTTAAACTGTCATATTCATGTATATGTCGTGTGTAATGGCTTATGTTTTCAAAATCAATATAAAATAGCTATTTTCAGCTTGCAAAAACATACAAAATGCTGTTCTCAAGTATATAAACTGTTATATTCATGTTTCTGTCGTGTATAATAGCTAATGTTGGTGAAAGCAAGATAAAAATGCTGTTTTAAGCATGCAAAAGCATACAAAACACCCTTTTCAAGTATTTAAACTGTCATATTCATGTTTCTGTCGTGCATAATAGCTAATGTTGGTAAAGCAAGATAAAAATGCTGTTTTAAGCATGCAAAAGCATACAAAACACCGTTTTCAAGTATTTAAACTGTCATATTCATGTACATGTCGTGCGTAATGGCTTATGTTTGCAAAATCAAGATAAAATCCCTTTTTTCAGCTTGCAAAAACATACAAAATGCTGTTTTCAAGTATTTAAACTGTCATATTAATGTTTCTGTCGCATATAATAGCTAATGTTGGTGAAAGCAAGATAAAAATGCTGTTTTAAGCATGCAAAAGCATACAAATCACCGTTTTCAAGTATTTAAACTGTCATATTCATGTACATGTCGTGTGTAATGGTTTATGTTTTCAAAATTAAGATAAAATAGCTGTTTTCATCTTGCAAAAACATACAAAATTCTGTTTTAAAGTATTTAAACTGTCATATGCATGTTTCTGTCGTGTATAATAGCTAATGTTGGTGAAAGCAAGATAAAAATGCTGTTTTAAGCATGCAAAAGCATACAAAACACCGTTTTCAAGTATTTAAACTGTCATATTCATGTATATGTCGTGTGTAAAGGCTTATGTTTTCAAAATCAATATAAAATAGCTATTTTCAGCTTGCAAAAACATACAAAATGCTGTTCTCAAGTATATAAACTGTCATATTCATGTTTCTGTCGTGTATAATAGCTAATGTTGGTGAAAGCAAGATAAAAATGCTGTTTTAAGCATGCAAAAGCATACAAAACACCGTTTTCAAGTATTTAAACTATCATATTCATGTATATGTCGTGTGTAATGGCAAATTTTTTTAAAAACAAGATAAAATAGCTATTTTCATCTTGCAAAAACATACAAAATGCTGTTTTCAAGTATTTAAACTGTCATATTCATGTTTCTGTCGTGTATAATAGCTAATGTTGGTGAAAGCAAGATAAAAATGCTGTTTTAAGCATGCAAAAGCATACAAAACACCGTTTTCAAGTATTTAAACTGTCATATTCATATTTCTGTCGTGTATAATAGCTAATGTTGGTGAAAGCAAGATAAAAATGCTGTTTAAAGCATGCAAAAGCATACAAAACACCGTTTTCAAGTATTTAAACTGTCATATTCATGTTTCTGTCGTGTATAATAGCTACTGTTGGTGAAAGCAAGATAAAAATGCGGTTTTAAGCATACAAAAGCATACAAAACACCGTTTTCAAGTATTTAAACTGTCATATTCATGTATATGTCGTGTGTAATGGCTTATGTTTTCAAAATCAAGATAAAATAGCTATTTTCATCTTGCAAAAACATACAAAATGCTGTTTTCAAGTATTTAAACTGTAATATTCATGTTTCTGTCGTGTATAATAGCTAATGTTGGTGAAAGCAAGATGAAAATGCTGTTTTAAGCATGCAAAAGCATACAAAACACCGTTTTCAAGTATTTAAACAGTCATATTCATATTTCTGTCGTGTATAATAGCTAATGTTGGTAAAAGCAAGATAAAAATGCTGTTTTAAGCATGCAAAAGCATACAAAACACCGTTTTCAAGTATTTAAACTGTCATATTCATGTATATGTCGTGTGCAATGGCTGATGTTTGCAAAATAAAACATTACATAGACTATTTATAAAGATATTTAAATCTGAGTCTGGACTTCTATAACAACATACAATGGAAACTGAAATGTTTTTATCTAGTTTACATTGGACACCGCATACTTCGAAATGTTTATCAACACAAAATGATGTAAGATTGATAGATGAAACTTCCAAATCACTACGGCACCAGATACCGACACCTCCCCCAATAAAGTCGGTCCGACAATAGCTGGATATGTGGACAAAATTTGGAAAGTTAACAAAGTCAATGTCTAAAACTGAACGCCATGTTTCCGTTACACATATAAATTTTAAATTTTTCAATCTCAGAATATATTCGATTGTAATGTAGTCGATCTTTTGTTGCGATAAAGATCGACAGTTTATTAATAACAGATCTTCTGTAATATTTATTGTTATTTCACTTGGTTTCTTTTTGTTGTTCTCTGAAAAAAACGAGAAACATACGTTCCGTATGGCCACATTTCTTCTTTCAATGCTTTTTCAAAGTTTATTAAGTCAACCATCACCTTAAAGGAACTGTAGTGTTCAGGATATTTAGACGTTAACTTTTCACATTCAACTTCAGGAAAATGCTGCAGTAGATGGTTTTTAATATCGTTAGTTGTTGTCGTAGGTTTAAGTCGCGACACATATATAAATGCTTTTTTAGGAGTGGCTTCTATATTAGCAACGTTTCTAGAGTTTCCAATTATAGCTAAATTATTTCTAATTGATTTGCGACGCACCACTTTACTCCATGTTTCTTCCGTCTTTCCTAAAACAACATCATTAGTTTTCTCTTCATTGGAATTGATGTTAAAAAACACTGAATTAGCATCCACAGTCACATGTGTTTTTGTTATTGTATTATTTGAGGTTAAAGTTTTATTATTAGTGTCTTTTTTTTGTTACTAACTTAGAAGGTTTTTGTTTATTTACAGAGTTCACACCGTTTATACCTGTAGATTCCGTTTTTGGATTTTTGCTCACAGATGGCGGCTGAGTTGGTGTATTATTGTTATTTTTAATCACCAATGTATTTAAGATTTCTAATTGTTGATGAAGGATATTTATTGTCAATTTTTGATTCTCGATCATGTCGTTCTTTTGTTTCACTAGTTCTTTTAAATAATACACTTCACTGTATTCTTCACACTCCTTGAAAGACATATCAAGGTCATTTTCAGTATTTACATTGCCACAACAATTTGTTGTATTGTCACTTAAAACTGGTAGTTTTAACGAATTTGCACAACTAGTGTGAGAAATTGTCCCACACTTTACACATCTCAAGCCACTTAATGCCGTTTTGTGGCATCTTCTACACAAGTTTTTTTCAGGCTTATCTAACGTGTTTTCTACCGGCGCCATGTTGCTACATGTTGGTGAAAGCAAGATAAAAATGCTGTTTTAAGCATGCAAAAGCATACAAAACACCGTTTTCAAATATTTAAACTGTCATATTCATGTTTCTGTCGTGTATGATAGCTAATGTTGGTGAAAGCAAGATAAAAATTCTGTTTTAAGCATGCAAAAGCATACAAAACACCGTTTTCAAGTATTTAAACTGTCATATTCATGTATATGTCGTGTGTAATGGCTTATGTTTTCAAAATCAATATAATATAGCTATTTTCAGCTTGCAAAAACATACAAAATGCTGTTCTCAAGTATATAAACTGTTATATTCATGTTTCTGTCGTGTATAATAGCTAATGTTGGTGAAAGCAAGATAAAAATGCTGTTTTAAGCATGCAAAAGCATACAAAACACCCTTTTCAAGTATTTAAACTGTCATATTCATGTTTCTGTCGTGCATAATAGCTAATGTTGGTAAAGCAAGATAAAAATGCTGTTTTAAGCATGCAAAAGCATACAAAACACCGTTTTCAAGTATTTAAACTGTCATATTCATGTACATGTCGTGCGTAATGGCTTATGTTTGCAAAATCAAGATAAAATCCCTTTTTTCAGCTTGCAAAAACATACAAAATGCTGTTTTCAAGTATTTAAACTGTCATATTAATGTTTCTGTCGCATATAATAGCTAATGTTGGTGAAAGCAAGATAAAAATGCTGTTTAAGCATGCAAAAGCATACAAATCACCGTTTTCAAGTATTTAAACTGTCATATTCATGTACATGTCGTGCGTAATGGCCTATGTTTGCAAAATCAAGATAAAATCGCTTTTTTCAGCTTGCAAAAACATACAAAATGCTGTTTTCAAGTATTTAAACTGTCATATTCAGGTTTCTGTCGTGTATAATAGCTAATGTTGGTGAAAGCAAGATAAAAATGCTGTTTTAAGCATGCAAAAGCATACAAATCACCGTTTCCAAGTATTTAAACTGTCATATTTATGTACATGTCGTGTGTAATGGTTTATGTTTTCAAAATTAAGATAAAATAGCTGTTTTCATCTTGCAAAAACATACAAAATTCTGTTTTAAAGTATTTAAACTGTCATATGCATGTTTCTGTCGTGTATAATAGCTAATGTTGGTGAAAGCAAGATAAAAATTCTGTTTTAAGCATGCAAAAGCATACAAAACACCGTTTTCAAGTATTTAAACTGTCATATTCATGTATATGTCGTGTGTAAAGGCTTATGTTTTCAAAATCAATATAAAATAGCTATTTTCAGCTTGCAAAAACATACAAAATGCTGTTCTCAAGTATATAAACTGTCATATTCATGTTTCTGTCGTGTATAATAGCTAATGTTGGTGAAAGCAAGATAAAAATGCTGTTTTAAGCATGCAAAAGCATACAAAACACCGTTTTCAAGTATTTAAACTATCATATTCATGTATATGTCGTGTGTAATGGCAAATTTTTTTAAAAACAAGATAAAATAGCTATTTTCATCTTGCAAAAACATACAAAATGCTGTTTTCAAGTATTTAAACTGTCATATTCATGTTTCTGTCGTGTATAATAGCTAATGTTGGTGAAAGCAAGATAAAAATGCTGATTTAAGCATGCAAAAGCATACAAAACACCGTTTTCAAGTATTTAAACTGTCATATTCATATTTCTGTCGTGTATAATAGCTAATGTTGGTGAAAGCAAGATAAAAATGCTGTTTAAAGCATGCAAAAGCATACAAAACACCGTTTTCAAGTATTTAAACTGTCATATTCATGTTTCTGTCGTGTATAATAGCTACTGTTGGTGAAAGCAAGATAAAAATGCGGTTTTAAGCATACAAAAGCATACAAAACACCGTTTTCAAGTATTTAAACTGTCATATTCATGTATATGTCGTGTGTAATGGCTTATGTTTTCAAAATCAAGATAAAATAGCTATTTTCATCTTGCAAAAACATACAAAATGCTGTTTTCAAGTATTTAAACTGTAATATTCATGTTTCTGTCGTGTAAAATAGCTAATGTTGGTGAAAGCAAGATGAAAATGCTGTTTTAAGCATGCAAAAGCATACAAAACACCGTTTTCAAGTATTTAAACAGTCATATTCATATTTCTGTCGTGTATAATAGCTAATGTTGGTAAAAGCAAGATAAAAATGCTGTTTTAAGCATGCAAAAGCATACAAAACACCGTTTTCAAGTATTTAAACTGTCATATTCATGTATATGTCGTGTGTAATACTTATGTTTGCAAAATTAAGATAAAATAGCTGTTTTCAGCTTGCAAAAACTTACAAAATGCTGTTTTCAAGTATTTAAACTGTCATATTCATATTTCTGTCGTGTATAATAGCTAATGTTGGTGAAAGCAAGATAAAAATGCTGTTTTAAGCATGCAAAAGCATACAAAACACCGTTTTCAAGTATTTAAACTGTCATATTCATATTTCTGTCGTGTATAATAGCTAATGTTGGTGAAAGCAAGATAAAAATGCTGTTTTAAGCATGCAAAAGCATACAAAACACCGTTTTCAAGTATTTAAACTGTCATATTCATGTTTCTGTCGTGTATAATAGCTACTGTTGGTGAAAGCAAGATAAAAATGCTGCTTTAAGCATGCAAAAGCATACAAAACACGGTTTTCAAGTATTTAAACTGTCATATTCATGTATATGTCGTGTGTAATGGCTTATGTTTTCAAAATCAATATAAAATAGCTATTTTCAGCTTGCAAAAACATACAAAATGCTGTTCTCAAGTATAGAAACTGTCATATTCATGTTTCTGTCGTGTATAATAGCTAATGTTGGTGAAAGCAAGATAAAAATGCTATTTTAAGCATGCAAAAGCATACAAAACACCCTTTTCAAGTATTTAAACTGTCATATTCATGTTTCTGTCGTACAGAATAGCTAATGTTGGTGAAAGCAAGATAAAAATGCTGTTTTAAGCATGCAAAAGCATAATAAACACCGTTTTCAAGTATTTAAACTGTCATATTCAGGTATATGTCGTGTGTAATAGCTTATGTTTGCAAAATCAAGATAAAATAGCTGTTTTCAGCTTGCAAAAACATACAAAATGCTGTTTTCAAGTATTTAAACTGTCATATTCATGTTTCTGTCGTGTATAATAGCTAATGTTGGTGAAAGCAAGATAAAAATGCTGTTTTAATCATGCAAAAGCATACAAAACACCGTTTTCAAGTATTTAAACTATCATATTCATGTATATGTCGTGTGTAATGGCTTATGTTTTCAAAATCAAGATAAAATAGCTATTTTCATCTTGCAAAAACATACAAAATGCTGTTTTCAAGTATTTAAACTGTCATATTCATGTTTCTGTCGTGTATAATAGCTAATGTTGGTGAAAGCAAGATAAAAATGCTGTTTTAAGCATGCAAAAGCATACAAAACACCGTTTTCAAGTATTTAAACTGTCATATTCATATTTCTGTCGTGTATAATAGCTAATGTTGGTGAAAGCAAGATAAAAATGCTGTTTAAAGCATGCAAAAGCATACAAAACACCGTTTTCAAGTATTTAAACTGTCATATTCATGTTTCTGTCGTGTATAATAGCTACTGTTGGTGAAAGCAAGATAAAAATGCTGTTTTAAGCATACAAAAGCATACAAAACACCGTTTTCAAGTATTTAAACTGTCATATTCATGTATATGTCGTGTGTAATGGGTTATGTTTTCAAAATCAATATAAAATAGCTATTTTCAGCTTGCAAAAACACACAAAATGCTGTTCTCAAGTATATAAACTGTCATATTCATGTTTCTGTCGTGTATAATAGCTAATGTTGGTGAAAGCAAGATAAAAATGCTGTTTTAAGCATGCAAAAGCATACAAAACACCCTTTTCAAGTATTTAAACTGTCATATTCATGTTTCTGTCGTGTATAATATCTAATGTTGGTGAAAGCAAGATAAAAATGCTGTTTTAAGCATGCAAAAGCATACAAAACACCGTTTTCAAGTATATAAACTGTCATATTCATGTACATGTCGTGCGTAATGGCTTATGTTTGCAAAATCAAGATAAAATCCCATTTTTCAGCTTGCAAAAACATACAAAATGCTGTTTTCAAGTATTTAAACTGTCATATTAATGTTTCTGTCGTTTATAATAGCTAATGTTGGCGAAAGCAAGATTAAAATGCTGTTTTAAGCATGCAAAAGCATACAAATCACCGTTTTCAAGTATTTAAACTGTCATATTCATGTACATGTCGTGCGTAATGGCCTATGTTTGCACAATCAAGATAAAATCGCTTTTTTCAGCTTGCAAAAACATACAAAATGCTGTTTTCAAGTATTTAAACTGTCATATTCAGGTTTCTGTCGTGTATAATAGCTAATGTTGGTGAAAGCAAGATAAAAATGCTGTTTTAAGCATGCAAAAGCATACAAATCACCGTTTTCAAGTATTTAAACTGTCATATTCATGTACATGTCGTGTGTAATGGTTTATGTTTTCAAAATTAAGATAAAATAGCTGTTTTCAGCTTGCAAAAACATACAAAATTCTGTTTTAAAGTATTTAAAATGTCATATTCATGTTTCTGTCGTGTATAATAGCTAATGTTGGTGAAAGCAAGATAAAAATGCTGTTTTAAGCATGCAAAAGCATACAAAACACCGTTTTCAAGTATTTAAACTGTCATATTCATGTATATGTCGTGTGTAATGGCTTATGTTTTCAAAATCAATATAAAATAGCTATTTTCAGCTTGCAAAAACATACAAAATGCTGTTTTCAAGTATTTAAACTGTCATATTCAGGTTTCTGTCGTGTATAATAGCTAATGTTGGTGAAAGCAAGATAAAAATGCTGTTTTAAGCTTGCAAAAGCATACAAAACACCGTTTTCAAGTATTTAAACTATCATATTCATGTATATGTCGTGTGTAATGGCTTATGTTTTCAAAATCAAGATAAAATAGCTATTTTCATCTTGCAGAAACATACAAAATGCTGTCTTCAAGTATTTAACCTGTCATATTCATGTTTCTGTCGTGTATAATAGCTAATGTTGGTGAAAGCAAGATAAAAATGCTGTTTTAAGCATGCAAAAGCATACAAAACACCGTTTTCAAGTATTTAAACTGTCATATTCATATTTCTGTCGTGTATAATAGCTAATGTTGGTGAAAGCAAGATAAAAATGCTGTTTAAAGCATGCAAAAGCATACAAAACACCGTTTTCAAGTATTTAAACTGTCATATTCATGTTTCTGTCGTGTATAATAGCTACTGTTGGTGAAAGCAAGATAAAAATGCTGTTTTAAGCATACAAAAGCATACAAAACACCGTTTTCAAGTATTTAAACTGTCATATTCATGTATATGTCGTGTGTAATGGCTTATGTTTTCAAAATCAATATAAAATAGCTATTTTCAGCTTGCAAAAACATACAAAATGCTGTTCTCAAGTATTTAAACTGTCATATTCATGTTTCTGTCTTGTATAATAGCTAATGTTGGTGAAAACAAGATAAAAATGCTGTTTTAAACATGCAAAAGCATACAAAACACTCTTTTCAAGTATTTAAACTGTCATAATCATGTTTCTGTCGTACATAATAGCTAATTTTGGTGAAAGCAAGATAAAAATGCTGTTTTAAGCATGCAAAAGCATACAAAACACCGTTTTCATGTATTTAAACTGTCATATTCATGTACATGTCGTGTGTAATGGCTTATGTTTGCAAAATCAAGAAAAAATAGCTGTTTTCAGCTTGCAAAAACATACAAAATGCTGTTTTCAAGTATTTTAACTGTCATATTCATGTATCTGTCGTGTATGATAGCTAATGTTGGTGAAAGCAAGATAAAAATGCTGTTTTAAGCATGCAAAAGCATACGAAACACCGTTTTCATGTATTTAAACTGTCATATTCATGTACATGTCGTGTGTAATGGCTTATGTTTGCAAAATCAAGATAAAATAGCTGTTTTCAGCTTGCAAAAACATACAAAATGCTGTTTTCAAGTATATAAACTGTCATATTCATGTTTCTGTCGTGTGTAATAGCTAATGTTGGTGAAAGCAAGATAAAAATGCTGTTTTAAGCATGCAAAAGCATACAAAACACCGTTTTCAAGTATTTAAACTGTCATATTCATGTTTCTGTCGTGTATAATAGCTAATAATGGTGAAAGCAAGATAAAAATGCTGTTTTAAGCATGCAAAAGCATACAAAACACCGTTTTCAAGTATTTAAACTGTCATATTCATATTTCTGTCGTGTATAATAGCTAATGTTGGTGAAAGCAAGATAAAAATGCAGTTTTAAGCATGCAAAAGCATACAAAACATCGTTTTCAAGTATTTAAACTGTCATATTCATGTTTCTGTCGTGTATAATAGCTAGTGTTGGTGAAAGGAAGATAAAAATGCTGTTTTAAGCATGCAAAAGCATACAAAACACCGTTTTGAAGTATTTAAACTGTCATATTCATGTATATGTCGTGTGTAATGGCTTATGTTTTCAAAATCAATATAAAATAACTATTTTCAGCTTGCAAAAACATACAAAATGCTGTTCTCAAGTATATAAACTGTCATATTCATGTTTCTGTCATGTATAATAGCTAATGTTGGTGAGAGCAAGATAAAAATGCTGTTTTAAGCATGCAAAAGCATACAAAACACCCTTTTCAAGTATTTAAACTGTCATATTCATGTTACTGTCGTACATAATAGCTAATGTTGGTGAAAGCAAGTTAAAAATGCTGTTTTAAGCATGCAAAAGCATACAAAACACCGTTTTCAAGTATTTAAACTGTCATATTCATGTATAAGTCGTGTGTAATAGCTTATAATTGCAAAATCAAGATAAAATAGCTGTTTTCAGCTTGCAAAAACATACAAAACGCTGTTTTCAAGTATTTAAACTGAAATATACATGTTTCTGTCGTGTATAATAGCTAATGTTGGTGAAAGCAAGATAAAAATGCTGTTTTAAGCATGCAAAAGCATACAAAACACCGTTTTCAAGTATTTAAACTGTCATATTCATGTATATGTCGTCTGCAATGGCTGATGTTTGCAAAATCAAGAAAAAATAGCTGTTTTCAGCTTGCAAAAACATACAAAATGCTGTTTTCAAGTATTTAAACTGTCATATTCATGTATCTTTCGTGTATGATAGCTAATGTTGGTGAAAGCAAGATAAAAATGCTGTTTTAAGCATGCAAAAGTATACGAAACACCGTTTTCAAGTATTTAAACTGTCATATTCATGTACATGTCGTGCGTAATGGCTTATGTTTGCAAAATCAAGATAAAATCGCTTTTTTCAGCTTGCAGAAACATACAAAATGCTGTTTTCAAGTATTTAAACTGTCATATTCAGGTTTCTGTCGTGTATAATAGCTAATTTTGGTGAAAGCAAGATAAAAATGCTGTTTTAAGCATGCAAAAGCATACAAAACACCGTTTTCAAGTATTTAAACTGTCATATTCATATTTCTGTCGTGTATAATAGCTAATGTTGGTGAAAGCAAGATAAAAATGCTGTTTTAAGCATGCAAAAGCATACAAAACATCGTTTTCAAGTATTTAAACTGTCATATTCATGTTTCTGTCGTGTATAATAGCTAGTGTTGGTGAAAGGAAGATAAAAATGCTGTTTTAAGCATGCAAAAGCATACAAAACACCGTTTTGAAGTATTTAAACTGTCATATTCATGTATATGTCGTGTGTAATGGCTTATGTTTTCAAAATCAATATAAAATAGCTATTTTCAGCTTGCAAAAACATACAAAATGCTGTTCTCAAGTATATAAACTGTCATATTCATGTTTCTGTCATGTATAATAGCTAATGTTGGTGAGAGCAAGATAAAAATGCTGTTTTAAGCATGCAAAAGCATACAAAACACCCTTTTCAAGTATTTAAACTTTCATATTCATGTTACTGTCGTACATAATAGCTAATGTTTGTGAAAGCAAGATAAAAATGCTGTTTTAAGCATGCAAAAGCATACAAAACACCGTTTTCAAGTATTTAAACTGTCATATTCATGTATAAGTCGTGTGTAATAGCTTATGTTTGCAAAATCAAGATAAAATAGCTGTTTTTAGCTTTCAAAAACATACAAAATGCTGTTTTCAAGTATTTAAACTGAAATATACATGTTTCTGTCGTGTATAATAGCTAATGTTGGTGAAAGCAAGATAAAAATGCTGTTTTAAGCATGCAAAAGCATACAAAACACCGTTTTCAAGTATTTAAACTGTCATATTCATGTATATGTCGTCTGCAATGGCTGATGTTTGCAAAATCAAGAAAAAATAGCTGTTTTCAGCTTGCAAAAACATACAAAATGCTGTTTTCAGGTATTTAAACTGTCATATTCATGTATCTTTCGTGTATGATAGCTAATGTTGGAGAAAGCAAGATAAAAATGTTGTTTTAAGCATGCAAAAGCATACGAAACACCGTTTTCAAGTATTTAAACTGTCATATTCATGTACATGTCGTGCGTAATGGCTTATGTTTGCAAAATCAAGATAAAATCGCTTTTTTCAGCTTGCAGAAACATACAAAATGCTGTTTTCAAGTATTTAAACTGTCATATTCAGGTTTCTGTCGTGTATAATAGCTAATGTTGGTGAAAGCAAGATAAAAATGCTGTTTTAAGCATGCAAAAGCATACAAAACACCGTTTTCAAGTATTTAAACTGTCATATTCATGTTTCTGTCGTGTATAATAGCTAATGTTGGTGAAAGCAAGATAAAAATGCTGTTTTAAGCATGCAAAAGCATACAAAACACCCTTTTCAAGTATTTAAACTGTCATATTCATGTTTCTGTCGTACATAATAGCTAATGTTGGTGAAAGCAAGATAAAAATGCTGTTTTAAGCATGCAAAAGCATACAAAACACCGTTTTCAAGTATTTAAACTGTCATATTCATGTACATGTCGTGTGTAATGGCTTATGTTTTCAAAATCAAGATAAAATAGCTGTTTTCAGCTTGCAAAAACATACAAAATGCTGTTTTCAAGTATTTAAACTGACATATTTATGTTTCTGTCGTGTATAATAGCTAATGTTGGTGAAAGCAAGATAAAAATGCTGTTCTAAGCATGCATAAGCATTCAAAACACCGTTTTCAAGTATTTAAACTGTCATATTCATGTTTCTGTCGTGTATAATAGCTAATGTTGGTCAAAGCAAGATAAAAATGCTGTTTTAAGCATGTAAAAGCATACAAAACACCGTTTTCAAGTATTTAAACTGTCATATTCAAGTATATGACGTGTGTAATGGCTTATGTTTGCCAAATCAAGATAAAATAGCTGTTTTCAGCTTGCAAAAACATACAAAATGCTGTTTTCAAGTATTTAAACTGTCATATTCATGTTTCTGTCGTGTATAATAGCTAATGTTGGTGAAAGCAAGATAAAAATGCTGTTTTAAGCTTGCAAAAGCATACAAAACACCGTTTTCAAGTATTTAAACTGTCATATTCATATTTCTGTCGTGTATAATAGCTAATGTTGGTGAAAGCAAGATAAAAATGCTGTTTTAGGCATGCAAAAGCATACAAAACACCGTTTTCAAGTATTTAAACTGTCATTTTCATGTACATGTCGTGTGTAATGGCTTATGTTTGCAAAATCAAAAAAAAATAGCTGTTTTCAGCTTGCAAAAACATACAAAATGCTGTTTTCAAGTATTTTAACTGTCATATTCATGTATCTGTCGTGTATGATAGCTAATGTTGGTGAAAGCAAGATAAAAATGCTGTTTTAAGCATGCAAAAGCATACGAAACACCGTTTTCATGTATTTAAACTGTCATATTCATGTACATGTCGTGTGTAATGGCTTATGTTTGCAAAATCAAGATAAAATAGCTGTTTTCAGCTTGCAAAAACATACAAAATGCTGTTTTCAAGTATATAAACTGTCATATTCATGTTTCTGTCGTGTGTAATAGCTAATGTTGGTGAAAGCAAGATAAAAATGCTGTTTTAAGCATGCAAAAGCATACAAAACACCGTTTTCAAGTATTTAAACTGTCATATTCATGTTTCTGTCGTGTATAATAGCTAATGTTGGTGAAAGCAAGATAAAAATGCTGTTTTAAGCATGCAAAAGCATACAAAACACCGTTTTCAAGTATTTAAACTGTCATATTCATAATTCTGTCGTGTATAATAGCTAATGTTGGTGAAAGCAAGATAAAAATGCTGTTTTAAGCATGCAAAAGCATACAAAACATCGTTTTCAAGTATTTAAACTGTCATATTCATGTTTCTGTCGTGTATAATAGCTAGTGTTGGTGAAAGGAAGATAAAAATGCTGTTTTAAGCATGCAAAAGCATACAAAACACCGTTTTGAAGTATTTAAACTGTCATATTCATGTATATGTCGTGTGTAATGGCTTATGTTTTCAAAATCAATATAAAATAGCTATTTTTAGCTTGCAAAAACATACAAAATGATGTTCTCAAGTATATAAACTGTCATATTCATGTTTCTGTCATGTATAATAGCTAATGTTGGTGAGAGCAAGATAAAAATGCTGTTTTAAGCATGCAAAAGCATACAAAACACCCTTTTCAAGTATTTAAACTGTCATATTCATGTTACTGTCGTACATAATAGCTAATGTTGGTGAAAGCAAGATAAAAATGCTGTTTTAAGCATGCAAAAGCATACAAAACACCGTTTTCAAGTATTTAAACTGTCATATTCATGTATAAGTCGTCTGCAATGGCTGATGTTTGCAAAATCAAGAAAAAATAGCTGTTTTCAGCTTGCAAAAACATACAAAATGCTGTTTTCAAGTATTTTAACTGTCATATTCATGTATCTTTCGTGTATGATAGCTAATGTTGGTGAAAGCAAGATAAAAATGCTGTTTTAAGCATGCAAAAGCATACGAAACACCGTTTTCAAGTATTTAAACTGTCATATTCATGTACATGTCGTGCGTAATGGCTTATGTTTGCAAAATCAAGATAAAATCGCTTTTTTCAGCTTGCAGAAACATACAAAATGCTGTTTTCAAGTATTTAAACTGTCATATTCAGGTTTCTGTCGTGTATAATAGCTAATGTTGGTGAAAGCGAGATAAAAATGCTGTTTTAAGCATGCAAAAGCATACAAAACACCGTTTTCAAGTATTTAAACTCTCATATTCAGGTTTCTGTCGTGTATAATAGCTAATGTTGGTGAAACCAAGATAAAAATGCTGTTTTAAGCATGCAAAAGCATACAAAACACCCTTTTCAAGTATTTAAACTGTCATATTCATGTTTCTGTCGTACATAATAGCTAATGTTGGTGAAAGCAAGATAAAAATGCTGTTTTAAGCATGCAAAAGCATACAAAACACCGTTTTCAAGTATTTAAACTGTCATATTCATGTACATGTCGTGCGTAATGGCTTATGTTTGCAAAATCAAGATAAAATCGCTTTTTTCAGCTTGCAAAAACATACAAAATGCTGTTTTCAAGTATTTAAACTGTCATATTCAGGTTTCTGTCATGTATAATAGCTAATGTTGGTGAAAGCAAGATAAAAATGCTGTTTTAAGCACGCAAAAGCATACAAAACACCGTTTTCAAGTATTTAAACTGTCATATTCATGTACATGTCGTGTGTAATGGTTTATGTTTTCAAAATCAAGATAAAATAGCTGTTGTCAGTTTGCAAAAACATACAAAATGCTGTATTCAAGTATTTAAACTGACATATTTATGTTTCTGTCGTGTATAATAGCTAATGTTGGCGAAAGCAAGATAAAAATGCTGTTTTAAGCATGCATAAGCATTTAAAACACCGTTTTCAAGTATTTAAACTGTCATATTCATGTATATGTTGTGTGTAATGGCTTATGTTTTCAAAATCAAGATAAAATAGCTATTTTCAGCTTGCAAAATCATACGAAATGCTGTTTTCAAGTATTTAAACTGTCATATTCATGTTTCTGTCGTGTATAATAGCTAATGTTGGTGAAAGCAAGATAAAAATGCTGTTTTAAGCTTGCAAAAGCATACAAAACACCGTTTTCAAGTATTTAAACTGGCATATTCATGTACATGTCGTGCGTAATGGCTTATGTTTGCAAAATCAAGATAAAATCGCTGTTTTCAGCTTGCAAAAACATACAAAATGCTGTTTTCAAGTATTTAAAATGTCATATTCAGGTTTCTGTCGTGTATAATAGCTAATGTTGGTGAAAGCAAGATAAAAATGCTTTTTTAAGCATGCAAAAGCATACAAAACACCGTTTTCAAGTATTTAAACTGTCATATTCATGTACATGTCGTGTGTAATGGCTTATGTTTTCAAAATCAAGATAAAATAGCTGTTTTCAGCTTGCAAAAACATACAAAATGCTGTTTTCAAGTATTTAAACTGACATATTTATGTTTCTGTCGTGTATAATAGCTAATGTTGGTGAAAGCAAGATAAAAATGCTGTTCTAAGCATGCATAAGCATTCAAAACACCGTTTTCAAGTATTTAAACTGTCATATTCATGTTTCTGTCGTGTATAATAGCTAATGTTGGTCAAAGCAAGATAAAAATGCTGTTTTAATAATAATAATAATAATAATAATAATAATAATGTTTATTATTCAACAGGACAGTGTCCCAATTACAGAATAATATAAAAGTTTCTTACAGTAGTGAGTAATAATGAATATAACTATAGAAATTTATTGAATAGTACTGTCTAATATAGATTTGAATTCATTTATACTAATACTAAAATCTAGCTTAGAACAAACAGAGTTATAAGAACGGCACATCGAAATGATTGGAGAATTAAAATGATAATTACTTTTAGATAAATTACAAATGAACGTATTGTTGCAACGAGTATGGTGTGTATTAACATAAAAGTTTAATTTAGATAGCAAGTGAGAATCGTCGACGATGCAATTTACAATTTTAAATAAAAACAAAAGTTGATTTTTCAGACGCCTGTTTGAGAGAGGTTCAAGGTTGAAAATATTAAGTAAAGAGCCATAGTCACAGTCAGGCCAGTAACGAAATATTCTATAAAAAATTGTTTTGCAATATTTTTTTTGAATACCATCAATAGCTCTAATTAGATATTCTTGAGACGGATTCCAAATTATAGACGAATATTCCAACTTACTGACAATCAAAGCTAGAAATAGTGAGTTAAAGCAGTGTACATTTTTAAAATCTTTAGTTGCGCGTAAGATAAAACCTAATAATTTATAGCAGGAATTAATTACTAATTCAGCATGAGGAACAAATGAAAGTTTCTGGTCTAAATGAAGACCAAGATCTTTAATCATGGTTGTACGACATAAAAGCGCGTTGTTCATGTGGTAGTCAAAAGAAATTAAAATAGGCTTTCTAGTGAACGACATAATTTGACATTTGCTAATGTTGAAGTGCAAATGATTGACAAGTGACCACTGATATATGGTGTTTAAATCAATTTGTAGTAAGTTACAATCATCAGTACTGGATACGGTGCGATACAATTTAAAATCATCCGCGTACATAAGAAAGTTGGAATGTTTGATTGTTTTGGAGATGTCATTGATAAAAATTATGAAAAATAAAGGGCCTAACACGGAGCCCTGTCGGACTCCGGAGCTTGCGATAAAGTTCGACGATACATATCCGTTACAAAAAACATACTGAATTCTATTATTTAGATAGGATTCACATAAATGGTAAAGATTGTTAGAGAAACCGATTTTCTTTAATTTATAGAGTAGAATTGGATGACTAACGGTGTCGAACGCTTTCGAAAAGTCGGTGTATATAACGTCGATTTGATTTTTGTTCTCAAATTCATCAAAAATAAATTGCACGAAATTTGTAAGATTTGTTACCGTTGAGCGACGACTAATAAAACCGTGTTGGAATGTGCTGATATAATTTCTAATTTGAGAATGAATGTGCTTAAATAGTATGTTTTCAAAGATTTTTGATATTGAATTTAAGCATGATATAGGTCGGTAGTTGTTAATGTTACTCTTTTTACCACTTTTAAATATCGGACAGATTTTAGAGCGCTTCCAACTTTCTGGAAATGTACTGGTAGATAAGCTTAAATTGAATAGCACGTGTAATGGATAGATTAAAGATTCCATGCATCCTTTGTAAATGTAGATAGGGATATTATCTGGACCTACAGATCTAGTGTTTTTTTGAGTTTTTATAGCTTTTGATATGTCAGTAAGAGAGATTTCAGAAATTGTAATTAGATTGCATAATGAATCATCAATATTTATATTTGAATAATCAATATTACTTTGATTATTACTGTAGGAGCTTTGAAAAAATTCAGCAAAAGCATTAACTATGTCAGGACCACTGTTTAATTCCTCATCGTTGTAATTCATTAAGGATGGAATTTTGGATGAATTTTTTTTATTATTGATAAAGTCCCAGAAATTTTTAGGGCAACTTGTGATGTCATCCTGTACAGAATTTAAGTAGGCTTTATGAGCGTCCCTAATTAATATTTTAACTATTGACCTCGTTGATTTGTATTGTTGTAAGTAGTAGTTGGAATTATGTTTTCTATAAAGTTTCCTAAAGTGATCTTTAAGCTTTAATTTTTTTATTATCTCGCGAGTGAACCAATTAGGATAATTACTGTTGCGTGTTTCAAGTTTCGGAATACATCTGTTAAGTATGTTATACATTGCATCGTAAAACTTATTCACTGCTAAGTTTACATCTGTGTATGATTCTAAACAACTCCAATCAAATTCATTTAGTAATCTGTACAGTAGAACATAATCACCTTTTTTAAAGTTATAGAGTACATTTGGTTTAGGTTTAAGTTTGGAGTAAGTAGACTCAGAAATTTTACATTCAATGTATAAAGGAGGATGATGATGATCTACTGGCAGAAGATTAAATATACTTTTATCTACAGTGCAATTTAGATTAGACGCTATAATGTCAAGAATATTATTATTTATGTTACATATATTGTTATATTGTGTAATGTTTAGTATATGTATGAAGTTTAAGAATTTGTTAACATAATTATCTGTACCATTGTTATTGTAATATTTGTTTAGGTTAGTTAAGTTTAAATCGCCTATAATTATTGTATTTGAGTTGTAAATAAATGGGAGTGCACAAATATTGTCATAAAAATTACTGTATTCAAGGAGGGAGGTGTCGGGAGGAATGTATACTGCCATTATATGAATTATATGGGGTGAATTGTTCGACTGAAGTTTAACACACACAATGTCAATGTTTGGGCAAGGACAGCTGATTTGTTGTAGTTGTGAGTTGAAAACGTCGTTGACTGCCACTAGAACTCCACCGCCGCGGCTCTTTCCAGATTTTTCACGATCACGGTCGCAACGATAAACACTGTATCGTCGGTCGAACAGTTCGTTGTTTGAAATGTTCTCAGTTAGCCAGGTTTCGCTGAATACGATAACGTCATAATGCACGGATAGAGCACTTAAATAAAGTTCGGATATTTTTGTATTAAGACCACGCACATTTTGGTAGTATAGGGAAAGTGTTCGAGATGTTACGCTGTTTAGTTTTTTGTGATGATACGAGGGACACCGTTGATATATTTTATGGTGAGATTACTCTCACCACAATTAGTACGTCTTGTCAGTTCATTACGAAGTACTTCAAGGTATGTCCGTTGTTTAGGAGTTTTATCATTAGTTATTTTAATAGTATTAAATTTACCGTTTTTCAGTTTATTAGAGTTTTTTAAAAGATGAACAGCATCAGATGAGGATTTCAATATTACTTTTAATGGCCTAGGAGTGGTACTGTTTCCATTACTTCTGCCTAAGCGGAAGCACTTTATTTCATTTGCTGAGATGGACTGAGTAGAGATGATTGAGCAAATCTCGTTGACAGCAGATGAATCGGAACTGGCTTGTGCAGTACTACTGGCAGGATGGTTTACCTCAGGTAAATTGTAAATAATTATGTTGGATTGACGGTAGATGCGATCGTTGATTTCGGCAATTGTATCTTCAAAGTCCACACATTTTTCAAATTCGGTTTTGTTTGTAGTGTTAAGTTCAGATCTGATCTCTCTAATTTCAGATTGAAGTGCCAAGATGAGTTGCTTTAATTCCGAAATTTCAGGTGATTTCTGTTCAGCCGTTGATTCGCAGGAGTTACAGAACCACTTGATGTTCTTCTTGGAACGTAGCACACGAGTGTCAGACTGAGTTACATCAACACAAACCGTGTGATATGAAATAGAGCAGCCCGCACATGTGATAGAAGATGACAGATCAAATTTCTTAGCGCAAATTTTACACACAGTGGACATGACTTAAACTGATGACGTATGTGACACGCACGGGTATGTTTAATTAAGGTAATTAAATATTTTAAGAAATTGATCGATACCACTAGTTTATTGTACGAAATTAGAGCGAATTTCAATCGCGCACCAAAACTTTTTTATCACAGAATGACACAAATAAAATTATGCACAGATAGATATAAAAAACTAATTATTTACTGCTGATTTACAAAACTTATTTGCAAAAAAATTGACAGAGCAAAAACAACGTGTTGATCTCACTACGACTCAAATATATTAGTTTTAAGCATGCAAAAGCATACAAAACACCGTTTTCAAGTATTTAAACTGTCATATTCAAGTATATGACGTGTGAAATGGCTTATGTTTGCCAAATCAAGATAAAATAGCTGTTTTCAGCTTGCAAAAACATACAAAATGCTGTTTTCAAGTATTTAAACTGTCATATTCATGTTTCTGTCGTGTATAATAGCTAATGTTGGTGAAAGCAAGATAAAAATGCTGTTTTAAGCTTGCAAAAGCATACAAAACACCGTTTTCAAGTATTTAAACTGTCATATTCATGTACATGTCGTGCGTAATGGCTTATGTTTGCAAAATCAAGATAAAATCGCTGTTTTCAGCTTGCAAAAACATACAAAATGCTGTTTTCAAGTATTTAAAATGTCATATTCAGGTTTCTGTCGTGTATAATAGCTAATGTTGGTGAAAGCAAGATAAAAATGCTTTTTTAAGCATGCAAAAGCATACAAAACACCGTTTTCAAGTATTTAAACTGTCATATTCATGTACATGTCGTGTGTAATGGCTTATGTTTTCAAAATCAAGATAAAATAGCTGTTTGCAGCTTGCAAAAACATACAAAATGCTGTTTTCAAGTATTTAAACTGACATATTTATGTTTCTGTCGTGTATAATAGCTAATGTTGGTGAAAGCAAGATAAAAATGCTGTTCTAAGCATGCATAAGCATTCAAAACACCGTTTTCAAGTATTTAAACTGTCATATTCATGTACATGTCGTGCGTATTGGCTTATGTTTGCAAAATCAAGATAAAATCGCTGTTTTAAGCTTGCAAAAACATACAAAATGCTGTTTTCAAGTATTTTAACTGTCATATTTAAGCTTCTGTCGTGTAAAATAGCTAATGTTGGTGAAAGCAAGATATAAATGCTGTTTTAAGCATGCAAAAGCATACAAAATACCGTTTTCAAGTATTTAAACTGTCATATTCATGTTTCTGTCGTGTATAATAGCTAATGTTGGTGAAATCAAGATAAAAATGCTGTTTTAAACATGCAAAAGCATACAAAACACCGTTTTCAAGTATTTAAACTGTCATATTCAGGTACATGTCGTGCGTATTGGCTTATGTTTGCAAAATCAAGATAAAATAGCTGTTTTCAGCTTGCAAAAACATACAAAATGCTGTTTTCAAGTATATAAACTGTCATATTCATGTTTCTGTCGTGTGTAATAGCTAATGTTGGTGAAAGCAAGATAAAAATGCTGTTTTAAGCATGCAAAAGCACACAAAACACCGTTTTCAAGTATTTAAACTGTCATATTCATGTTTCTGTCGTGTATAATAGCTAATGTTGATGAGAGCAAGATAAAAATGCTGTTTTAAGCATGCAAAAGCATACAAAACACCCTTTTCAAGTATTTAAACTGTCATATTCATGTTACTGTCGTACATAATAGCTAATGTTGGTGAAAGCAAGATAAAAATGCTGTTTTAAGCATGCAAAAGCATACAAAACACCGTTTTCAAGTATTTAAACTGTCATATTCATGTATATGTCGTCTGCAATGGCTGATGTTTGCAAAATCAAGAAAAAATAGCTGTTTTCAGCTTGCAAAAACATACAAAATGCTGTTTTCAGGTATTTAAACTGTCATATTCATGTATCTTTCGTGTATGATAGCTAATGTTGGTGAAAGCAAGATAAAAATGCTGTTTTAAGCATGCAAAAGCATACGAAACACCGTTTTCAAGTATTTAAACTGTCATATTCATGTACATGTCGTGCGTAATGGCTTATGTTTGCAAAATCAAGATAAAATCGCTTTTTTCAGCTTGCAGAAACATACAAAATGCTGTTTTCAAGTATTTAAACTGTCATATTCAGGTTTCTGTCGTGTATAATAGCTAATGTTGGTGAAAGCAAGATAAAAATGCTGTTTTAAGCATGCAAAAGCATACAAAACACCGTTTTCAAGTATTTAAACTGTCATATTCATGTTTCTGTCGTGTATAATAGCTAATGTTGGTGAAAGCAAGATAAAAATGCTGTTTTAAGCATGCAAAAGCATACAAAACACCCTTTTCAAGTATTTAAACTGTCATATTCATGTTTCTGTCGTACATAATAGCTAATGTTGATAAAAGCAAGATAAAAATGCTGTTTTAAGCATGCAAAAGCATACAAAACACCGTTTTCAAGTATTTAAACTGTCATATTCATGTACATGTCGTGTGTAATGGCTTATGTTTTCAAAATCAAGATAAAATAGCTGTTTTCAGCTTGCAAAAACATACAAAATGCTGTTTTCAAGTATTTAAACTGACATATTTATGTTTCTGTCGTGTATAATAGCTAATGTTGGTGAAAGCAAGATAAAAATGCTGTTCTAAGCATGCATAAGCATTCAAAACACCGTTTTCAAGTATTTAAACTGTCATATTCATGTTTCTGTCGTGTATAATACCTAATGTTGGTCAAAGCAAGATAAAAATGCTGTTTTAAGCATGCAAAAGCATACAAAACACCCTTTTCAAGTATTTAAACTGTCATATTCATGTTTCTGTCGTACATAATAGCTAATGTTGGTGAAAGCAAGATAAAAATGCTGTTTTAAGCATGCAAAAGCATACAAAACACCGTTTTCAAGTATTTAAACTGTCATATTCATGTACATGTCGTGCGTAATGGCTTATGTTTGCAAAATCAAGATAAAATCGCTTTTTTCAGCTTGCAAAAACATACAAAATGCTGTTTTCAAGTATTTAAACTGTCATATTCAGGTTTCTGTCGTGTATAATAGCTAATGTTGGTGAAAGCAAGATAAAAATGCTGTTTTAAGCATGCAAAAGCATACAAAACACCGTTTTCAAGTATTTAAACTGTCATATTCATGTACATGTCGTGTGTAATGGTTTATGTTTTCAAAATCAAGATAAAATAGCTGTTTTCAGTTTGCAAAAACATACAAAATGCTGTATTCAAGTATTTAAACTGACATATTTATGTTTCTGTCGTGTATAATAGCTAATGTTGGCGAAAGCAAGATAAAAATGCTGTTTTAAGCATGCATAAGCATTCAAAACACCGTTTTCAAGTATTTAAACTGTCATATTCATGTATATGTTGTGTGTAATGGCTTATGTTTTCAAAATCAAGATAAAATAGCTATTTTCAGCTTGCAAAAACATACGAAATGCTGTTTTCAAGTATTTAAACTGTCATATTCATGTTTCTGTCGTGTATAATAGCTAATGTTGGTGAAAGCAAGATAAAAATGCTGTTTTAAGCTTGCAAAAGCATACAAAACACCGTTTTCAAGTATTTAAACTGGCATATTCATGTACATGTCGTGCGTAATGGCTTATGTTTGCAAAATCAAGATAAAATCGCTGTTTTCAGCTTGCAAAAACATACAAAATGCTGTTTTCAAGTATTTAAAATGTCATATTCAGGTTTCTGTCGTGTATAATAGCTAATGTTGGTGAAAGCAAGATAAAAATGCTTTTTTAAGCATGCAAAAGCATACAAAACACCGTTTTCAAGTATTTAAACTGTCATATTCATGTACATGTCGTGTGTAATGGCTTATGTTTTCAAAATCAAGATAAAATAGCTGTTTTCAGCTTGCAAAAACATACAAAATGCTGTTTTCAAGTATTTAAACTGACATATTTATGTTTCTGTCGTGTATAATAGCTAATGTTGGTGAAAGCAAGATAAAAATGCTGTTCTAAGCATGCATAAGCATTCAAAACACCGTTTTCAAGTATTTAAACTGTCATATTCATGTTTCTGTCGTGTATAATAGCTAATGTTGGTCAAAGCAAGATAAAAATGCTGTTTTAAGCATGCAAAAGCATACAAAACACCGTTTTCAAGTATTTAAACTGTCATATTCAAGTATATGACGTGTGAAATGGCTTATGTTTGCCAAATCAAGATAAAATAGCTGTTTTCAGCTTGCAAAAACATACAAAATGCTGTTTTCAAGTATTTAAACTGTCATATTCATGTTTCTGTCGTGTATAATAGCTAATGTTGGTGAAAGCAAGATAAAAATGCTGTTTTAAGCTTGCAAAAGCATACAAAACACCGTTTTCAAGTATTTAAACTGTCATATTCATGTACATGTCGTGCGTAATGGCTTATGTTTGCAAAATCAAGATAAAATCGCTGTTTTCAGCTTGCAAAAACATACAAAATGCTGTTTTCAAGTATTTAAAATGTCATATTCAGGTTTCTGTCGTGTATAATAGCTAATGTTGGTGAAAGCAAGATAAAAATGCTTTTTTAAGCATGCAAAAGCATACAAAACACCGTTTTCAAGTATTTAAACTGTCATATTCATGTACATGTCGTGTGTAATGGCTTATGTTTTCAAAATCAAGTTAAAATAGCTGTTTTCAGCTTGCAAAAACATACAAAATGCTGTTTTCAAGTATTTAAACTGACATATTTATGTTTCTGTCGTGTATAATAGCTAATGTTGGTGAAAGCAAGATAAAAATGCTGTTCTAAGCATGCATAAGCATTCAAAACACCGTTTTCAAGTATTTAAACTGTCATATTCATGTACATGTCGTGCGTATTGGCTTATGTTTGCAAAATCAAGATAAAATAGCTGTTTTCAGCTTGCAAAAACATACAAAATGCTGTTTTCAAGTATATAAACTGTCATATTCATGTTTCTGTCGTGTGTAATAGCTAATGTTGGTGAAAGCAAGATAAAAATGCTGTTTTAAGCATGCAAAAGCACACAAAACACCGTTTTCAAGTATTTAAACTGTCATATTCATGTTTCTGTCGTGTATAATAGCTAATGTTGGTGAGAGCAAGATAAAAATGCTGTTTTAAGCATGCAAAAGCATACAAAACACCCTTTTCAAGTATTTAAACTGTCATATTCATGTTACTGTCGTACATAATAGCTAATGTTGGTGAAAGCAAGATAAAAATGCTGTTTTAAGCATGCAAAAGCATACAAAACACCGTTTTCAAGTATTTAAACTGTCATATTCATGTATATGTCGTGTGTAATAGCTTATGTTTGCAAAATCAAGATAAAATAGCTGTTTTCAGCTTGAAAAAACATACAAAATGCTGTTTTCAAGTATTTAAACTGAAATATACATGTTTCTGTCGTGTATAATAGCTAATGTTGGTGAAAGCAAGATAAAAATGCTGTTTTAAGCATGCAAAAGCATACAAAACACCGTTTTCAAGTATTTAAACTGTCATATTCATGTATATGTCGTCTGCAATGGCTGATGTTTGCAAAATCAAGAAAAAATAGCTGTTTTCAGCTTGCAAAAACATACAAAATGCTGTTTTCAAGTATTTAAACTGTCATATTCATGTATCTGTCGTGTATGATAGCTAATGTTGGTGAAAGCAAGATAAAAATGCTGTTTTAAGCATGCAAAAGCATACGAAACACCGTCTTCAAGTATTTAAACTGTCATATTCATGTACATGTCGTGCGTAATGGCTTATGTTTGCAAAATCAAGATAAAATCGCTTTTTTCAGCTTGCAAAAACATACAAAATGCTGTTTTCAAGTATTTAAACTGTCATATTCAGGTTTCTGTCGTGTATAATAGCTAATGTTGGTGAAAGCAAGATAAAAATGCTGTTTTAAGCATGCAAAAGCATACAAAACACCCTTTTCAAGTATTTAAACTGTCATATTCATGTTTCTGTCGTACATAATAGCTAATGTTGGTGAAAGCAAGATAAAAATGCTGTTTTAAGCATGCAAAAGCATACAAAACACCGTTTTCAAGTATTTAAACTGTCATATTCATGTACATGTCGTGCGTAATGGCTTATGTTTGCAAAATCAAGATAAAATCGCTTTTTTCAGCTTGCAAAAACATACAAAATGCTGTTTTCAAGTATTTAAACTGTCATATTCAGGTTTCTGTCGTGTATAATAGCTAATGTTGGTGAAAGCAAGATAAAAATGCTGTTTTAAGCATGCAAAAGCATACAAAACACCGTTTTCAAGTATTTAAACTGTCATATTCATGTACATGTCGTGTGTAATGGTTTATGTTTTCAAAATCAAGATAAAATAGCTGTTTTCAGCTTGCAAAAACATACAAAATGCTGTATTCAAGTATTTAAACTGACATATATATGTTTCTGTCGTGTATAATAGCTAATGTTGGCGAAAGCAAGATAAAAATGCTGTTTTAAGCATGCATAAGCATTCAAAACACCGTTTTCAAGTATTTAAACTGTCATATTCATGTATATGTTGTGTGTAATGGCTTATGTTTTCAAAATCAAGATAAAATAGCTATTTTCAGCTTGCAAAAACATAGGAAATGCTGTTTCCAAGTATTTAAACTGTCATATTCATGTTTCTGTCGTGTATAATAGCTAATGTTGGTGAAAGCAAGATAAAAATGCTGTTTTAAGCTTGCAAAAGCATACAAAACACCGTTTTCAAGTATTTAAACTGTCATATTCATGTACATGTCGTGCGTATTGGCTTATGTTTGCAAAATCAAGATAAAATCGCTGTTTTAAGCTTGCAAAAACATACAAAATGCTGTTTTCAAGTATTTTAACTGTCATATTCAAGCTTCTGTCGTGTAAAATAGCTAATGTTGGTGAAAGCAAGATATAAATGCTGTTTTAAGCATGCAAAAGCATACAAAATACCGTTTTCAAGTATTTAAACTGTCATATTCATGTTTCTGTCGTGTATAATAGCTAATGTTGGTGAAATCAAGATAAAAATGCTGTTTTAAACATGCAAAAGCATACAAAACACCGTTTTCAAGTATTTAAACTGTCATATTCATGTACATGTCGTGCGTATTGGCTTATGTTTGCAAAATCAAGATAAAATAGCTGTTTTCAGCTTGCAAAAACATACAAAATGCTGTTTTCAAGTATATAAACTGTCATATTCATGTTTCTGTCGTGTGTAATAGCTAATGTTGGTGAAAGCAAGATAAAAATGCTGTTTTAAGCATGCAAAAGCACACAAAACACCGTTTTCAAGTATTTAAACTGTCATATTCATGTTTCTGTCGTGTATAATAGCTAATGTTGGTGAGAGCAAGATAAAAATGCTGTTTTAAGCATGCAAAAGCATACAAAACACCCTTTTCAAGTATTTAAACTGTCATATTCATGTTACTGTCGTACATAATAGCTAATGTTGGTGAAAGCAAGATAAAAATGCTGTTTTAAGCATGCAAAAGCATACAAAACACCGTTTTCAAGTATTTAAACTGTCATATTCATGTATATGTCGTGTGTAATAGCTTATGTTTGCAAAATCAAGATAAAATAGCTGTTTTCAGCTTGAAAAAACATACAAAATGCTGTTTTCAAGTATTTAAACTGAAATATACATGTTTCTGTCGTGTATAATAGCTAATGTTGGTGAAAGCAAGATAAAAATGCTGTTTTAAGCATGCAAAAGCATACAAAACACCGTTTTCAAGTATTTAAACTGTCATATTCATGTATATGTCGTCTGCAATGGCTGATGTTTGCAAAATCAAGAAAAAATAGCTGTTTTCAGCTTGCAAAAACATACAAAATGCTGTTTTCAAGTATTTAAACTGTCATATTCATGTATCTGTCGTGTATGATAGCTAATGTTGGTGAAAGCAAGATAAAAATGCTGTTTTAAGCATGCAAAAGCATACGAAACACCGTTTTCAAGTATTTAAACTGTCATATTCATGTACATGTCGTGCGTAATGGCTTATGTTTGCAAAATCAAGATAAAATCGCTTTTTTCAGCTTGCAAAAACATACAAAATGCTGTTTTCAAGTATTTAAACTGTCATATTCATATTTCTGTCGTGTATAATAGCTAATGTTGGTGAAAGCAAGATAAAAATGCTGTTTTAAGCATGAAAAAGCATACAAAACACCGTTTTCAAGTATTTAAACTGT
The DNA here is from genome assembly GCA_963942605.1 of Poecilus cupreus. Taxonomy (NCBI): domain Eukaryota; kingdom Metazoa; phylum Arthropoda; class Insecta; order Coleoptera; family Carabidae; genus Poecilus; species Poecilus cupreus. Next base: position 46,874 of record CAWWDY010001189.1, on the reverse strand, counting down.
CATATTCATGTTTCTGTCGTGTATAATAGCTACTGTTGGTGAAAGCAAGATAAAAATGCTGTTTTAAGCATACAAAACACCGTTTTCAAGTAATTAAACTGTCATATTCATGTATATGTCGTGTGTAATGGCTTATGTTTTTAAAATCAATATAAAATAGCTATTTTCAGCTTGCAAAAACATACAAAATGCTGTTCTCAAGTATATAAACTGTCATATTCATGTTTCTGTCGTGTATAATAGCTAATGTTGGTGAAAGCAAGATAAAAATGCTGTTTTAAGCATGCAAAAGCATACAAAACACCCTTTTCAAGTATTTAAACTGTCATATGCATGTATCTGTCTTGTATGATAGCTAATGTTGGTGAAAGCAAGATAAAAATGCTGTTTTAAGCATGCAAAAGCAAACGAAAAACCGTTTTCATGTATTTAAACTGTCATATTCATGTATATGTTGTGTGTAATATCTTATGTTTGCAAAATCAAGATAAAATAGCTGTTTTCAGCTTGCAAAAACATACAAAATGCTGTTTTCAAGTATTTAAACTGTCATATTCATGTATCTGTCGTGTATGATAGCTAATGTTGGTGAAAGCAAGATAAAAATGCTGTTTTAAGCATGCAAAAGCATACTAAACACCGTTTTCATGTATTTAAACTGTCATATTCATGTACATGTCGTGTGTAATGGCTTATGTTTGCAAAATCAAGATAAAATAGCTGTTTTAAGCTTGCAAAAATATACAAAATGCTGTTTTCAAGTATTTAAACTGTCATATTCATGTTTCTGTCGTGTATAATAGCTAATGTTGGTGAAAGCAAGATAAAAATGCTGTTTTAAGCATGCAAAAGCATACAAAACACCGTTTTCAAGTATTTAAACTGTCATATTCATGTTTCTGTCGTGTATAATAGCTAATGTTGGTGAAAGCAAGATAAAAATGCTGTTTTAAGCATGCAAAAGCATACAAAACACCGTTTTCAAGTATTTAAACAGTCATATTCATGTTTCTGTCGTGTATAATAGCTAATGTTGGTCAAAGCAAGATAAAAATGCTGTTTTAAGCATGCAAAAGCATACAAAACACCGTTTTCAAGTATTTAAACTGTCATATTCAAGTATATGACGTGTTTAATGGCTTATGTGTGCCAAATCAAGATAAAATAGCTGTTTTCAGCTTGCAAAAACATACAAAATGCTGTTTTCAAGTATTTAAACAGTCATATTCATGTTTCTGTCGTGTATAATAGCTAATGTTGGTGAAAGCAAGATAAAAATGCTGTTTTAAGCTTGCAAAAGCATACAAAACACCGTTTTCAAGTATTTAAACTGTCATATTCATGTACATGTCGTGCGTAATGGCTTATGTTTGCAAAATCAAGATAAAATCGCTGTTTTCAGCTTGCAAAAACATACAAAATGCTGTTTTCAAGTATTTAAAATGTCATATTCAGGTTTCTGTCGTGTATAATAGCTAATGTTGGTGAAAGCAAGATAAAAATGCTTTTTTAAGCATGCAAAAGCATACAAAACACCGTTTTCAAGTATTTAAACTGTCATATTCATGTACATGTCGTGTGTAATGGCTTATGTTTTCAAAATCAAGATAAAATAGCTGTTTTCAGCTTGCAAAAACATACAAAATGCTGTTTTCAAGTATTTAAACTGACATATTTATGTTTCTGTCGTGTATAATAGCTAATGTTGGTGAAAGCAAGATAAAAATGCTGTTCTAAGCATGCATAAGCATTCAAAACACCGTTTTGAAGTATTTAAACTGTCATATTCATGTACATGTCGTGCGTATTGGCTTATGTTTGCAAATTCAAGATAAAATCGCTGTTTTTAGCTTGCAAAAACATACAAAATGCTGTTTTCACGTATTTAAACTGTCATATTCAAGCTTCTGTCGTGTATAATAGCTAATGTTGGTGAAAGCAAGATATAAATGCTGTTTTAAGCATGCAAAAGCATACAAAACACCGTTTTCAAGTATTTAAACTGTCATATTCATGTTTCTGTCGTGTATAATAGCTAATGTTGGTGAAATCAAGATAAAAATGCTGTTTTAAACATGCAAAAGCATACAAAACACCGTTTTCAAGTATTTAAACTGTCATATTCATGTTTCTGTCGTGTATAATAGCTAATGTTGGTGAAAGCAAGATAAAAATGCTGTTTTAAGCATGCAAAAGCATACAAAACACCGTTTTCAAGTATTTAAACTGTCATATTCATGTTTCTGTCGTGTATAATAGCTAATGTTGGTCAAAGCAAGATAAAAATGCTGTTTTAAGCATGCAAAAGCATACAAAACACCGTTTTCAAGTATTTAAACTGTCATATTCAAGTATATGACGTGTGTAATGGCTTATGTGTGCCAAATCAAGATAAAATAGCTGTTTTCAGCTTGCAAAAACATACAAAATGCTGTTTTCAAGTATTTAAACAGTCATATTCATGTTTCTGTCGTGTATAATAGCTAATGTTGGTGAAAGCAAGATAAAAATGCTTTTTTAAGCATGCAAAAGCATACAAAACACCGTTTTCAAGTATTTAAACTGTCATATTCATGTACATGTCGTGTGTAATGGCTTATGTTTTCAAAATCAAGATAAAATAGCTGTTTTCAGCTTGCAAAAACATACAAAATGCTGTTTTCAAGTATTTAAACTGACATATTTATGTTTCTGTCGTGTATAATAGCTAATGTTGGTGAAAGCAAGATAAAAATGCTGTTCTAAGCATGCATAAGCATTCAAAACACCGTTTTGAAGTATTTAAACTGTTATATTCATGTACATGTCGTGCGTATTGGCTTATGTTTGCAAATTCAAGATAAAATCGCTGTTTTTAGCTTGCAAAAACATACAAAATGCTGTTTTCACGTATTTAAACTGTCATATTCAAGCTTCTGTCGTGTATAATAGCTAATGTTGGTGAAAGCAAGATATAAATGCTGTTTTAAGCATGCAAAAGCATACAAAACACCGTTTTCAAGTATTTAAACTGTCATATTCATGTTTCTGTCGTGTATAATAGCTAATGTTGGTGAAATCAAGATAAAAATGCTGTTTTAAACATGCAAAAGCATACAAAACACCGTTTTCAAGTATTTAAACTGTCATATTCATGTACATGTCGTGCGTATTGGCTTATGTTTGCAAAATCAAGATAAAATAGCTGTTTTCAGCTTGCAAAAACATACAAAATGCTGTTTTCAAGTATATAAACTGTCATATTCATGTTTCTGTCGTGTGTAATAGCAAATGTTGGTGAAAGCAAGATAAAAATGCTGTTTTAAGCATGCAAAAGCATACAAAACACCGTTTTCAAGTATTTAAACTGTCATATTCATATTTCTGTCGTGTATAATAGCTAATGTTGTTGAAAGCAAGATAAAAATGCTGTTTTAAGCATGAAAAAGCATACAAAACACCGTTTTCAAGTATTTAAACTGTCATATTCATGTTTCTGTCGTGTATAATAGCTACTGTTGGTGGAAGCAAGATAAAAATGCTGTTTTAAGCATACAAAACACCGTTTTCAAGTAATTAAACTGTCATATTCATGTATATGTCGTGTGTAATGGCTTATGTTTTTAAAATCAATATAAAATAGCTATTTTCAGCTTGCAAAAACATACAAAATGCTGTTCTCAAGTATATAAACTGTCATATTCATGTTTCTGTCGTGTATAATAGCTAATGTTGGTGAAAGCAAGATAAAAATGCTGTTTTAAGCATGCAAAAGCATACAAAACACCCTTTTCAAGTATTTAAACTGTCATATTCATGTATCTGTCGTGTATGATAGCTAATGTTGGTGAAAGCAAGATAAAAATGCTGTTTTAAGCATGCAAAAGCAAACGAAAAACCGTTTTCATGTATTTAAACTGTCATATTCATGTATATGTTGTGTGTAATATCTTATGTTTGCAAAATCAAGATAAAATAGCTGTTTTCAGCTTGCAAAAACATACAAAATGCTGTTTTCAAGTATTTAAACTGAAATATTCATGTTTCTGTCGTGTATAATAGCTAATGTTGGTGAAAGCAAGATAAAAATGCTGTTTTAAGCATGCAAAAGCATACAAAACACCGTTTTCAAGTATTTAAACTGTCATATTCATGTATATGTCGTCTGCAATGGCTGATGTTTGCAAAATCAAGAAAAAATAGCTGTTTTTAGCTTGCAAAAACATACAAAATGCTGTTTTCAAGTATTTAAACTGTCATATTCATGTATCTGTCGTGTATGATAACTAATGTTGGTGAAAGCAAGATAAAAATGCTGTTTTAAGCATGCAAAAGCATACTAAACACCGTTTTCATGTATTTAAACTGTCATATTCATGTACATGTCGTGTGTAATGGCTTATGTTTGCAAAATCAAGATAAAATAGCTGTTTTAAGCTTGCAAAAATATACAAAATGCTGTTTTCAAGTATTTAAACTGTCATATTCATGTTTCTGTCGTGTATAATAGCTAATGTTGGTGAAAGCAAGATAAAAATGCTGTTTTAAGCATGCAAAAGCATACAAAACACCGTTTTCAAGTATTTAAACTGTCATATTCATGTTTCTGTCGTGTATAATAGCTAATGTTGGTGAAAGCAAGATAAAAATGCTGTTTTAAGCATGCAAAAGCATACAAAACACCGTTTTCAAGTATTTAAACAGTCATATTCATGTTTCTGTCGTGTATAATAGCTAATGTTGGTCAAAGCAAGATAAAAATGCTGTTTTAAGCATGCAAAAGCATACAAAACACCGTTTTCAAGTATTTAAACTGTCATATTCAAGTATATGACGTGTGTAATGGCTTATGTGTGCCAAATCAAGATAAAATAGCTGTTTTCAGCTTGCAAAAACATACAAAATGCTGTTTTCAAGTATTTAAACAGTCATATTCATGTTTCTGTCGTGTATAATAGCTAATGTTGGTGAAAGCAAGATAAAAATGCTGTTTTAAGCTTGCAAAAGCATACAAAACACCGTTTTCAAGTATTTAAACTGTCACATTCATGTACATGTCGTGCGTAATGGCTTATGTTTGCAAAATCAAGATAAAATCGCTGTTTTCAGCTTGCAAAAACATACAAAATGCTGTTTTCAAGTATTTAAAATGTCATATTCAGGTTTCTGTCGTGTATAATAGCTAATGTTGGTGAAAGCAAGATAAAAATGCTTTTTTAAGCATGCAAAAGCATACAAAACACCGTTTTCAAGTATTTAAACTGTCATATTCATGTACATGTCGTGTGTAATGGCTTATGTTTTCAAAATCAAGATAAAATAGCTGTTTTCAGCTTGCAAAAACATACAAAATGCTGTTTTCAAGTATTTAAACTGACATATTTATGTTTCTGTCGTGTATAATAGCTAATGTTGGTGAAAGCAAGATAAAAATGCTGTTCTAAGCATGCATAAGCATTCAAAACACCGTTTTGAAGTATTTAAACTGTCATATTCATGTACATGTCGTGCGTATTGGCTTATGTTTGCAAATTCAAGATAAAATCGCTGTTTTTAGCTTGCAAAAACATACAAAATGCTGTTTTCACGTATTTAAACTGTCATATTCAAGCTTCTGTCGTGTATAATAGCTAATGTTGGTGAAAGCAAGATATAAATGCTGTTTTAAGCATGCAAAAGCATACAAAACACCGTTTTCAAGTATTTAAACTGTCATATTCATGTTTCTGTCGTGTATAATAGCTAATGTTGGTGAAATCAAGATAAAAATGCTGTTTTAAACATGCAAAAGCATACAAAACACCGTTTTCAAGTATTTAAACTGTCATATTCATGTTTCTGTCGTGTATAATAGCTAATGTTGGTGAAAGCAAGATAAAAATGCTGTTTTAAGCATGCAAAAGCATACAAAACACCGTTTTCAAGTATTTAAACTGTCATATTCATGTTTCTGTCGTGTATAATAGCTAATGTTGGTCAAAGCAAGATAAAAATGCTGTTTTAAGCATGCAAAAGCATACAAAACACCGTTTTCAAGTATTTAAACTGTCATATTCAAGTATATGACGTGTGTAATGGCTTATGTGTGCCAAATCAAGATAAAATAGCTGTTTTCAGCTTGCAAAAACATACAAAATGCTGTTTTCAAGTATTTAAACAGTCATATTCATGTTTCTGTCGTGTATAATAGCTAATGTTGGTGAAAGCAAGATAAAAATGCTGTTTTAAGCTTGCAAAAGCATACAAAACACCGTTTTCAAGTATTTAAACTGTCATATTCATGTACATGTCGTGCGTAATGGCTTATGTTTGCAAAATCAAGATAAAATCGCTGTTTTCAGCTTGCAAAAACATACAAAATGCTGTTTTCAAGTATTTAAAATGTCATATTCAGGTTTCTGTCGTGTATAATAGCTAATGTTGGTGAAAGCAAGATAAAAATGCTTTTTTAAGCATGCAAAAGCATACAAAACACCGTTTTCAAGTATTTAAACTGTCATATTCATGTACATGTCGTGTGTAATGGCTTATGTTTTCAAAATCAAGATAAAATAGCTGTTTTCAGCTTGCAAAAACATACAAAATGCTGTTTTCAAGTATTTAAACTGACATATTTATGTTTCTGTCGTGTATAATAGCTAATGTTGGTGAAAGCAAGATAAAAATGCTGTTCTAAGCATGCATAAGCATTCAAAACACCGTTTTGAAGTATTTAAACTGTCATATTCATGTACATGTCGTGCGTATTGGCTTATGTTTGCAAATTCAAGATAAAATCGCTGTTTTTAGCTTGCAAAAACATACAAAATGCTGTTTTCACGTATTTAAACTGTCATATTCAAGCTTCTGTCGTGTATAATAGCTAATGTTGGTGAAAGCAAGATATAAATGCTGTTTTAAGCATGCAAAAGCATACAAAACACCGTTTTCAAGTATTTAAACTGTCATATTCATGTTTCTGTCGTGTATAATAGCTAATGTTGGTGAAATCAAGATAAAAATGCTGTTTTAAACATGCAAAAGCATACAAAACACCGTTTTCAAGTATTTAAACTGTCATATTCATGTACATGTCGTGCGTATTGGCTTATGTTTGCAAAATCAAGATAAAATAGCTGTTTTCAGCTTGCAAAAACATACAAAATGCTGTTTTCAAGTATATAAACTGTCATATTCATGTTTCTGTCGTGTGTAATAGCTAATGTTGGTGAAAGCAAGATAAAAATGCTGTTTTAAGCATGCAAAAGCATACAAAACACCGTTTTCAAGTATTTAAACTGTCATATTCATGTATATGTCGTCTGCAATGGCTGATGTTTGCAAAATCAAGAAAAAATAGCTGTTTTTAGCTTGCAAAAACATACAAAATGCTGTTTTCAAGTATTTAAACTGTCATATTCATGTATCTGTCGTGTATGATAACTAATGTTGGTGAAAGCAAGATAAAAATGCTGTTTTAAGCATGCAAAAGCATACTAAACACCGTTTTCATGTATTTAAACTGTCATATTCATGTACATGTCGTGTGTAATGGCTTATGTTTGCAAAATCAAGATAAAATAGCTGTTTTAAGCTTGCAAAAATATACAAAATGCTGTTTTCAAGTATTTAAACTGTCATATTCATGTTTCTGTCGTGTATAATAGCTAATGTTGGTGAAAGCAAGATAAAAATGCTGTTTTAAGCATGCAAAAGCATACAAAACACCGTTTTCAAGTATTTAAACTGTCATATTCATGTTTCTGTCGTGTATAATAGCTAATGTTGGTGAAAGCAAGATAAAAATGCTGTTTTAAGCATGCAAAAGCATACAAAACACCGTTTTCAAGTATTTAAACAGTCATATTCATGTTTCTGTCGTGTATAATAGCTAATGTTGGTCAAAGCAAGATAAAAATGCTGTTTTAAGCATGCAAAAGCATACAAAACACCGTTTTCAAGTATTTAAACTGTCATATTCAAGTATATGACGTGTGTAATGGCTTATGTGTGCCAAATCAAGATAAAATAGCTGTTTTCAGCTTGCAAAAACATACAAAATGCTGTTTTCAAGTATTTAAACAGTCATATTCATGTTTCTGTCGTGTATAATAGCTAATGTTGGTGAAAGCAAGATAAAAATGCTGTTTTAAGCTTGCAAAAGCATACAAAACACCGTTTTCAAGTATTTAAACTGTCACATTCATGTACATGTCGTGCGTAATGGCTTATGTTTGCAAAATCAAGATAAAATCGCTGTTTTCAGCTTGCAAAAACATACAAAATGCTGTTTTCAAGTATTTAAAATGTCATATTCAGGTTTCTGTCGTGTATAATAGCTAATGTTGGTGAAAGCAAGATAAAAATGCTTTTTTAAGCATGCAAAAGCATACAAAACACCGTTTTCAAGTATTTAAACTGTCATATTCATGTACATGTCGTGTGTAATGGCTTATGTTTTCAAAATCAAGATAAAATAGCTGTTTTCAGCTTGCAAAAACATACAAAATGCTGTTTTCAAGTATTTAAACTGACATATTTATGTTTCTGTCGTGTATAATAGCTAATGTTGGTGAAAGCAAGATAAAAATGCTGTTCTAAGCATGCATAAGCATTCAAAACACCGTTTTGAAGTATTTAAACTGTCATATTCATGTACATGTCGTGCGTATTGGCTTATGTTTGCAAATTCAAGATAAAATCGCTGTTTTTAGCTTGCAAAAACATACAAAATGCTGTTTTCACGTATTTAAACTGTCATATTCAAGCTTCTGTCGTGTATAATAGCTAATGTTGGTGAAAGCAAGATATAAATGCTGTTTTAAGCATGCAAAAGCATACAAAACACCGTTTTCAAGTATTTAAACTGTCATATTCATGTTTCTGTCGTGTATAATAGCTAATGTTGGTGAAATCAAGATAAAAATGCTGTTTTAAACATGCAAAAGCATACAAAACACCGTTTTCAAGTATTTAAACTGTCATATTCATGTTTCTGTCGTGTATAATAGCTAATGTTGGTGAAAGCAAGATAAAAATGCTGTTTTAAGCATGCAAAAGCATACAAAACACCGTTTTCAAGTATTTAAACTGTCATATTCATGTTTCTGTCGTGTATAATAGCTAATGTTGGTCAAAGCAAGATAAAAATGCTGTTTTAAGCATGCAAAAGCATACAAAACACCGTTTTCAAGTATTTAAACTGTCATATTCAAGTATATGACGTGTGTAATGGCTTATGTGTGCCAAATCAAGATAAAATAGCTGTTTTCAGCTTGCAAAAACATACAAAATGCTGTTTTCAAGTATTTAAACAGTCATATTCATGTTTCTGTCGTGTATAATAGCTAATGTTGGTGAAAGCAAGATAAAAATGCTGTTTTAAGCTTGCAAAAGCATACAAAACACCGTTTTCAAGTATTTAAACTGTCATATTCATGTACATGTCGTGCGTAATGGCTTATGTTTGCAAAATCAAGATAAAATCGCTGTTTTCAGCTTGCAAAAACATACAAAATGCTGTTTTCAAGTATTTAAAATGTCATATTCAGGTTTCTGTCGTGTATAATAGCTAATGTTGGTGAAAGCAAGATAAAAATGCTTTTTTAAGCATGCAAAAGCATACAAAACACCGTTTTCAAGTATTTAAACTGTCATATTCATGTACATGTCGTGTGTAATGGCTTATGTTTTCAAAATCAAGATAAAATAGCTGTTTTCAGCTTGCAAAAACATACAAAATGCTGTTTTCAAGTATTTAAACTGACATATTTATGTTTCTGTCGTGTATAATAGCTAATGTTGGTGAAAGCAAGATAAAAATGCTGTTCTAAGCATGCATAAGCATTCAAAACACCGTTTTGAAGTATTTAAACTGTCATATTCATGTACATGTCGTGCGTATTGGCTTATGTTTGCAAATTCAAGATAAAATCGCTGTTTTTAGCTTGCAAAAACATACAAAATGCTGTTTTCACGTATTTAAACTGTCATATTCAAGCTTCTGTCGTGTATAATAGCTAATGTTGGTGAAAGCAAGATATAAATGCTGTTTTAAGCATGCAAAAGCATACAAAACACCGTTTTCAAGTATTTAAACTGTCATATTCATGTTTCTGTCGTGTATAATAGCTAATGTTGGTGAAATCAAGATAAAAATGCTGTTTTAAACATGCAAAAGCATACAAAACACCGTTTTCAAGTATTTAAACTGTCATATTCATGTACATGTCGTGCGTATTGGCTTATGTTTGCAAAATCAAGATAAAATAGCTGTTTTCAGCTTGCAAAAACATACAAAATGCTGTTTTCAAGTATATAAACTGTCATATTCATGTTTCTGTCGTGTGTAATAGCTAATGTTGGTGAAAGCAAGATAAAAATGCTGTTTTAAGCATGCAAAAGCATACAAAACACCGTTTTCAAGTATTTAAACTGTCATATTCATATTTCTGTCGTGTATAATAGCTAATGTTGGTGAAAGCAAGATAAAAATGCTGTTTTAAGCATGAAAAAGCATACAAAACACCGTTTTCAAGTATTTAAACTGTCATATTCATGTTTCTGTCGTGTATAATAGCTACTGTTGGTGAAAGCAAGATAAAAATGCTGTTTTAAGCATGCAAAAGCATACAAAACACCGTTTTAAAGTATTTAAACTGTCATATTCATGTATATGTCGTGTGTAATGGCTTATGTTTTTAAAATCAATATAAAATAGCTATTTTCAGCTTGCAAAAACATACAAAATGCTGTTCTCAAGTATATAAACTGTCATATTCATGTTTCTGTCGTGTATAATGCTAATGTTGGTGAAAGCAAGATAAAAATGCTGTTTTAAGCATGCAAAAGCATACAAAACACCCTTTTCAAATATTTAAACTGTCATATTCATGTATCTGTCGTGTATGATAGCTAATGTTGGTGAAAGCAAGATAAAAATGCTGTTTTAAGCATGCAAAAGCAAACGAAAAACCGTTTTCATGTATTTAAACTGTCATATTCATGTACAAATTAAATAATTTCGTTTGAATTATTTGAAAAAAATTAATTTTATTTTCACACAAGGTTACATGTGTAGAGACAAGAGAATACAGGAAGAATGAACACCTTATCTAAGTTACAGGGGGTTTTATTACATAGCACATCATAATGGAAAAGTACTGCAGGAAGTGCTGACATAACAATAATTATTGTAGAATAGGATTACAACAATACATAATTCCTCCCTTCTAAGATTTTACAATAATTATTATGCAATAGTATTTAATTCTACAATAGGTTCTTTATTACCTTTCAATTTCTTATTTCTTTTACAAATTTTCAAAAACTTACTTCCAAGCTTATATAATAAAACAACAGAAATTATTAAAGGTAACATAATATAAATAATATAAAAGTGATGATTGTTATAATTTTGTAAATTTACTTCCTTTATCTGTGATAAATCTTTACTTGTTATATTTACTTCACTAATTTCATCTAATTTCATTGAATTTAAGTGTGGAAACGTATTATTAAAATTTAAATTTTCAAATATTATTTCTTTATAAGTTTCTTGAATTGTATCAAACTTAAAATTATTTACCACACATTTATTAATAAGTTTTAATTTAAATATACCTTTAATTTTTTATTAAGTGTATTACCTTCACAATTAATTTGATTTTGTTGTTCCTTGGGGCTTATTATAATTAGTTCATTTGTGTTTTGAATCTTTTCCCAAGTATTTTCTGATTCTAGAGTATGATATTTACAATCATCGTTCTTTTGAATATTTAAAATATTAAGTAAACAGTTATTTAAACCAATATACTCAGTTTTACAATAATATATCTTATTAACTAAAATACAATTATTTATTTTAACATTATTATTATTATTTATATAATACATGTTTGTTTTACATTCAATTGAAGAATTGTATTATTTTTTATAAAAGGTAGGCGTGTAAATTGATATAAATCATAGGTTTGGGAAGAAAAAATTGGGATATTAATGAGGTAGTGTATCTGTTCATTGTCGTGTTGACAGTAAGTTTCTATAATTTCGTTTAGTTGCCAAATGTCTTTATTTTGTGTAATTTTTCTAATATTATTCGGATCAATAATACTTGTGTGTAATTTTCTCAAGTTACAAAAGGTTAAACTAATTTCTATTTGTTTAGTAAGATCATTCAAACTTTGAACAATTAATAATAATTTTTGAAATTTATTTTCAACGTCAATTTTTCCTACCCAATTGATATCTTTCTCTAAGGTTTCTTGAATTCCATCTAATTGAGTTTTTAGTCTATTTTCATAAATTATAATATTTTTGATTTTATTATTGAATTTATCAATCATTTCTTTATTAATTTTTAAATTTTGATTAGTTTGATCCTGTAATAATTTTTCGTTATTTTTTATTTCTTCAAGAATTTTGTCATAGCGTTCTCCATCGTAAGCGTCTAAATTTCCTGAAATTGATTTAATAATATTTCCTACTCCGTTTATTAAACCGCGTTTTGAAATTTTATGAAATATTTTATTAATTTGATTTTCTAAATCATTAAAATTATATATTAAGATATTAATATAGTCTTGAAATATTTCTTTTGAATCTTTAATTTGGAATAGAAGGATTTCTTTCAATGTTTTTATTTTTATAAATTCATCATGACTCGGGGTAATATTATAATTAAAGTAAATTATTTGTTCCGAAGTTTTTATCAAGGTTTTCCCTAGTTTAACTAAATGAAATCCATTATCATCTGAGATATCCGTAAGTTGAGCCGTACATCTGAAACAACAGTTTATTGTTTAATTCTATTTATTCGGACATGTTTTTCACCTATTTGATCTCTTATTTTTACTTTCCCGAGTATAGGGTTATAATGTTGAACTCTATACTTTCTAAATAAGGGTTTTTTGAATTTTTTTATTAATCTTGGATTTTCTTTAACATAAATAGTATCTTTTATTTGTAAGGGATTATCGTTTTCTTTATAACGTTTTTGTTTCTCAATTTTTATTTTATCATTTATAATTTTGAATAATTCTTCTTGTTCTGTTTGATATTTTTGTATAATTTCTTTATTGATAAATGGGATCGTTTTTAATGGAATTTGATTATTTTTACCAAATAGTATTTCATTTGGGGTTAATTTTGTTATAGTATGCTTAGTATTGTTATAAGCTAAGATTGCTAAGTCGAGTTTTTCTAGGAATGTTTTATTCTTGAAGCGATTGTTATTTTCAAGGAGTCTAAGATGCTCTATGAGCGTTGAATGAAATCTTTCAACAGCGTTGCTTTTGGGATTGTTTACGCAAATTATATGATTTTCTATATTCCTGAGTTTGAATAAATCTTGTAAAACACTACTTTTAAATTCGGGTCCTGCGTCCATAATTATTTTATTTGGTATTGTATAAATTTGGAAATAATTTATTAATTTCTGTAATATATTATTTGAACTTTTATTTTCTAACGGATAAACTTGACCATGTTTACAGAATTGATCAAAAATTGTAAGAAAATTGTTTTTATTTAAGCAAAGTACGTCATTATTTATTATATCAAATGGTTTTAAAGGTGTGGGTGTAAGATTATCTGTTGCCGGAATTGGTTTTCTATTATACTTGTTTAATTTACAGAGTTCACATCTATTTATATATTCAGTAATATTACTGATCATTTTGGGCCAGAAATATTTTTCTTTTAAAGCATTGAGTGTTGCGATTATTCCTCTATGGTTAGTTAAGCCTATATGGAAGTCGCGGATTATTTCTATTTGTTCCTCTTCATTTTCTACATCTTCGACTATTTTATTACAAGCGATTATATTAATGGTATTAAATTCAAAGTTTTCTTTTATAATTTTTGAAAATTTTAAGTCTAGGTCCTTTTCGTTAAAAATTGCTAGGTATTTTATTTTTGGAACTATATATTGTTTAAGAAAGTTTAATATTTCATCATCAAGATTTTGTTTATTTAATTTACAGTAAATTCGTTGTTTTTTATTCTCAAATAATTTTATTATTTCTATTTCAGTTTCAGAATTATGAATTTCAAATATTAGTTGATTATCGGCAATGTTTATTCTATCTTCTATATATTTAATTCCGTTTACTAAATTTTCTGGATCCGAATGGACCGTATTTTGATTTGACGAAATTGATTCATTATCATTACTATGTAAATTTATTGTGGGTAAGGAATAAGCATTTATTTGTATATTTGTGTCTTCAAATATTTTTAATATTTTTTCCGATACTTGATTCCATTTTAATTTATCTCTGCCACATCCTAAGAGTGGTATATTAATTTCAAAAATTTCATTAAGAATAAGATAATCTCGGAGTTCCTTTAATGGTTTCTCTAAGTCTTTAATTGATGGTTTCTCATAAAAAGTTTTTTTTTATAATTAAATGGATAATTCTTTGATTATTACAATTTTGGATAATAATATGTTTGTTTAAAACATTTATATTTTTACAAAAATTACTACTATCAAATTTTTTATTAACTTGATCTGCTAGTCCTTGACTCATTTCGAAATCTTCTAAAATGCAATGAGCGAATATTTTTGTTTCTGTTACGTCACCGATTTTATTGTGAATTTGTGTTTTATCACGTTGACGAGAAAGATTATCTGCAATTACATTCATTTTGCCTTGTAAATATTCTATATCAAAATTATACTCGTTTAATTCTATTTTCCAACGCATGAGTTTCTGGTTAGGGTTTTTCATATTGAATAACCAACATAAAGGTCTATGATCTGTTTTTATAAGAAATTTTCTTCCAAATAAATAATGTCTAAAATTTTTCACAGATTCTATTATTGCTAATAGTTCCTTTTCAACGGTGCTATAATTTTGCTCAGCATTACCTAATGTTTTTGAAAAATAAGCTATTGGCATTTCTTTGCCGTGTTCATCTTTTTGAAGTAAAACAGATCCAATGGCATAATCAGAGGCGTCCGTGGTTAGTATGAAGTCTTTTTGAAAATTTGGAAATTGTAATATAGGAGATGAAGTGAGAATTTCTTTACATTCATTAAAACATTTTCTGTACGATTCGTTATAAATGTCTATGTTTTGACCATTTTTTAAGCATAAGGTAAGAGGTTTAGTAAGTTTAGCAAAATTTGGAATAAATTTACGGTACCATCCTATCGTACCTAGGAATTGTTTAATTTCTTTTTTTGTTTTGGGAATATTCAAATTTTTAATTTTTTCTGTCTTTGAAGGGTCTGTTTTTATTCCATCTTGAGTGATAATATATCCTAAATATTTTGTTTGTGATTTCAAAAATTCTGATTTATCAATTTGGATCTTCAGGTTTGCTTTTCTTAATTTTTCGAAAACTAATTTAATATTATTTAAATGTTCTTCAAGAGTTTTACAAAAAATAATTACATCATCTAAGTAAACTAAACAAATTTTGTTTACCAATTCTCCTAATGCAATATTCATCATTCTTTGGAAAGTAGCGGGTGCGTTTTTCAAACCAAAAGGCATACGCAAAAATTCATAATGACCGGATGGAGTAGAGAATGCGGTCTTTTCGATATCGTTTTTGTTCATGGGAATTTGATGGAAACCGGAATGTAAATCTAACGTCGTGAAGTATTTTGAATGACCGATATGATCCAATAAGGTGTCGATATTGGGGATTGGGAATTTATCGTCTTTTGTTTGAGTGTTTACTTTCCTAAAATCAATTACTAATCTTGTTTTCCGTTTACCAGAAGCATCTAGCTTCTTTGGAACGATCCAAATGGGAGAGTTCCATGGGGAATGAGAAGGCTGTATAACTTTTTCTTTTAGCATTTTTTCAATGTGTTCTTCAATGTCATTTTCATATATCTGTGGCAGTTTGTAATTCTTTGTGTAGATGGGGGTTGTGTCATTAACAATAATTTTATGTTCACATAAATTTGTACAAGACAATGGTTCGTTTGGTTTTGGAAATAAATCTTCAAAGTTATTAATAAGTGTTTTTAATTTTGATTTTTCAATTTGATTTAAGTGTTCTGAAAGAATTTGAATGTTATTATTTTGTTTGTCAGTTTTAAAGTCATTTTGTAATTTCTTTTCTTTTCCTTGTATATTAACAGAATTTTTTACAAAATTTATTTGAATGTTTAATTTTTTAAATGCCTCAATACCTAATAATAAATTATATTTTTTGTGAAATTTGTAAATATAACATTTTAATGGGATTTTATTAATTTTGAGTATCGCATAATGTGAAATAGTAGATTTTCCATTTACGGTTGTAAACGTACATTTTTCTTCATAAGTTTTAAATTTTTTATTATTAACTAAATCTGGATGTATTAAATTTATACTTGAACCCGTATCTAATAAAATAATATAATCTTGAATTTGTAACGACGGTAAATTATATGTTAGGCTAGACATTACTTGTTTGATTCGTCTATCCCTATCTCTAAATCTAAAAAAGAATCGTATTCAATGTCGTCTTGTTCTACGTGTTCGTGTTCGTCAGTAGGTTGTTCACTTTGGTCATCTGAGCTTTCATTCAGATTATAATTCTGTTTTATCGTTTGTGTGGACATAGGCGTAGTAAGTCTTGTTTGTTGTGTCATTGGTCTGGGTTGGAATGTTCGTTTTGTTTCATAAAAATTTTTCAGATTTTGTCGGGGGGCAAAGGGTTTTGGTTGAGTTTGTTTGTTATTAAGTTGAATTGGTTGGGATGGAAATTGTTGGCTTGGGAATTTTTTTGGTGGAATATTAAAAGTAAAATTTTGTTTATCTTTTAACATTGGTGACTGATGTGGGTTTTGATGTGAATAATTAAATTCATTTCTTAACAAACATTCACATTCTTCTAATGTACTAGGTTGTTTGACAATAAATGATCCTCTCACTGACAAGGGTAAGAGAGTTATAAAATAAGAAACTACTAATTTTTGGTTTTCTCTTATTATTGCATCCTTTTGCAATTGACTATATTCTTTTAATAATATTTTCGATTTATATTGCGAGAATTTTTGAGAGATAATTTCTAGTGTTTTATCTATACTAGTTTTATTTTTTATTTGCAATATTTCTAATAAAATCGTTTCAGCTGTGCTTTTGTCACAGAAATTAGTAGTGAGATAAAGTTTTAAATCTGCCCAATCTGCGAATTTATTTTCGGAAAGTAATTCGGCAGCTCTACCTGTTAATTTAGTTTTTATAAGTCCAAAAAGATATGTTTTTTGAATTTGATTTAGTGGCGTGGTTTGTAGCGTAGACACAACGTCGTCTACGGCACTGATAAAGTTATTTAATAATTTAATATCTCCGTTGTATGGAGGAATAATTTCAGAAAGGTTTTTTAATTCTAATAGTGTAGTCATGATTGAACTTTTTGTTATTTGTAATCTACTCGGCTTTAGAATAATGTTTTTTACAGTATTATTTAAAGGAGTATTGTTTTCTACTTCACTATCAGATGTTTCAGAATCTGTAGTATTATTACTATCAGACATAAATTGTGTTTGTGTTTGTGTGTTTAGGACTGTGCCGGTCCCTCGATACCTTTATTACTAGTCAGTTGCTAGAGGTACCCCTTTGTGTAACACAGAAAATAAATACAACAATACAAATATTAACTTACAAAGTTAATGTGAATAATATAAAGATTGTTTGATGCTTTACGGACATCACCGGGTCGCTGATTCTTCCTGGGTCTGAAGACGTGATCGAAAGGGTTGTCGAACAGCAAATCTTCCTTCCTCTTGACTTCTCGGTTGTTCGGTTGCCAAGGAAAGTTGATTTCTCCGTGGGATCTGCGTTTCTTGACGTTTCCACAGGTCGTTGTAGACGGATTTGTAGAAATTTCAATTTTTCTTGGTTCGTAATTAATTGATTGGTTTATCAGAGTAAAGAATTAAAATTCACCACACAATTACTTTTTGTGTTTCTCTGATCCTACCTATGACTGCGCCAATTAAATAATTTCGTTTGAATTATTTGAAAAAAATTAATTTTATTTTCACACAAGGTTACATGTGTTGAGACAAGAGAATACAGGAAGAATGAACACCTTATCTAAGTTACAGGGGGTTTTATTACATAGCACATCATAATGGAAAAGTACTGCAGGAAGTGCTGACATAATAATAATTATTGTAGAATAGGATTACAACAATACATAATTTACATGTCGTGTGTAATGGCTTATGTTTGCAAAATCAAGATAAAATAGCTGTTTTCAGCTTGCAAAAACATACAAAATGCTGTTTTCAAGTATTTAAACTGTCATATTCATGTTTCTGTCGTGTATAATAGCTAATGTTGGTAAAAGCAAGATAAAAATGCTGTTTTAAGCATGCAAAAGCATACAAAACACCGTTTCCAAGTATTTAAACTGTCATATTCATGTATATGTCGTCTGCAATGGCTGATGTTTGCAAAATCAAGAAAAAATAGCTGTTTTCAGCTTGCAAAAACATACAAAATGCTGTTTTCAAGTATTTAAACTGTCATATTCATGTATCTGTCGTGTATGATAGCTAATGTTGGTGAAAGCAAGATAAAAATGCTGTTTTAAGCATGCAAAAGCATACTAAACACCGTTTTCATGTATTTAAACTGTCATATTCATGTACATGTCGTGTGTAATGGCTTATGTTTGCAAAATCAAGATAAAATAGCTGTTTTAAGCTTGCAAAAATATACAAAATGCTGTTTTCAAGTATTTAAACTGTCATATTCATGTTTCTGTCGTGTATAATAGCTAATGTTGGTGAAAGCAAGATAAAAATGCTGTTTTAAGCATGCAAAAGCATACAAAACACCGTTTTCAAGTATTTAAACTGTCATATTCATGTTTCTGTCGTGTATAATAGCTAATGTTGGTGAAAGCAAGATAAAAATGCTGTTTTAAGCATGCAAAAGCATACAAAACACCCTTTTCAAGTATTTAAACTTTCATATTCTTGTTTCTGTCGTACATAATAGCTAATGTTGGTGAAAGCAAGATACAAATGCTGTTTTAAGCATGCAAAAGCATACAAAACACCGTTTTCAAGTATTTAAACTATCATATTCATGTATATGTCGTGTGTAATGGCTTATGTTTTCAAAATCAAGATAAAATAGCTATTTTCATCTTGCAAAAACATACAAAATACTGTTTTCAAGTATTTAAACTGTCATATTAATGTTCCTGTCGTGTATAATAGCTAATGTTGGTGAAAGCAAGATAAAAATGCTGTTTTAAGCATGCAAAAGCATACAAAACACCGTTTTAGAGTATTTAAACTGTTATATTCATGTACATGTCGTGTGTAATGGTTTATGTTTTCAAAATAAAGATAAAATAGCTGTTTTCAGCTTGCAAAAACATACAAAATGCTGTATTCAAGTATTTAAACTGACATATTTATATTTCTGTCGTGTATAAAAGCTAATGTTGGTGAAAGCAAGATAAAAATGCTGTTTTAAGCATGCATAAGCATTCAAAACACCGTTTTCAAGTATTTAAACTGTCATCTTCATGTTTCTGTCGTGTATAATAGCTAATGTTGGTCAAAGCAAGATAAAAATGCTGTTTTAAGCATGCAAAAGCATACAAAACACCGTTTTCAAGTATTTAAACTGTCATATTCAAGTATATGTCGTGTGTAATGGCTAATGTTTGCCAAATCAAGATAAAATAGCTGTTTTCAGCTTGCAAAAACATACAAAATGCTGTTTTCAAGTATTTAAACTGTCATATTCATGTTTCTGTCGTGTATAATAGCTAATGTTGGTGAAATCAAGATAAAAATGCTGCTTTAAACATGCAAAAGCATACAGAACACCGTTTTCAAGTATTTAAACTGTCATATTCATGTACATGTCTTGGGTATTGGCTTATGTTTGCAAAATCAAGATAAAATCGCTGTTTTTAGCTTGCAAAAACATACAAAATGCTGTTTTCAAGTATTTAAACTGTCATAATCATGCTTCTGTCGTATATAATAGCTAATGTTGGTGAAAGCAAGATAAAAATGCTGTTTTAAGCATGCAAAAGCATACAAATCACCGTTTTCAAGTATTTAAACTGTCATATTCATGTACATGTCGTGCGTAATAGCCTATGTTTGCAAAATCAAGATAAAATCGCTTTTTTCAGCTTGCAAAAACATACAAAATGCTGTTTTCAAGTATTTAAACTGTCATATTCAGGTTTCTGTCGTGTATAATAGCTAATGTTGGTGAAAGCAAGATAAAAATGCTGTTTTAAGCATGCAAAAGCATACAAATCACCGTTTTCAAGTATTTAAACTGTCATATTCATGTACATGTCGTGTGTAATGGTTTATGTTTTCAAAATTAAGATAAAATAGCTGTTTTCAGCTTGCAAAAACATACAAAATTCTGTTTTAAAGTATTTAAACTGTCATATGCATGTTTCTGTCGTGTATAATAGCTAATGTTGGTGAAAGCAAGATAAAAATGCTGTTTTAAGCATGCAAAAGCATACAAAACACCGTTTTCAAGTATTTAAACTGTCATATTCATGTATATGTCGTGTGTAATGGCTTATGTTTTCAAAATCAATATAAAATAGCTATTTTCAACTTGCAAAAACATACAAAATGCTGTTCTCAAGTATATAAACTGTCATATTCATGTTTCTGTCGTGTATAATAGCTAATGTTGGTGAAAGCAAGATAAAAATGCTGTTTTAAGCATGCAAAAGCATACAAAACACCGTTTTCAAGTATTTAAACTATCATATTAATGTATATGTCGTGTGTAATGGCTTATGTTTTCAAAATCAAGATAAAATAGCTATTTTCATCTTGCAAAAACATACAAAATGCTGTTTTCAAGTATTTAAACTGTCATATTCATGTTTCTGTCGTGTATAATAGCTAATGTTGGTGAAAGCAAGATAAAAATGCTGTTTTAAGCATGCAAAAGCATACAAAACACCGTTTTCAAGTATTTAAACTGTCATATTCATATTTCTGTCGTGTATAATAGCTAATGTTGGTGAAAGCAAGATAAAAATGCTGTTTAAAGCATGCAAAAGCATACAAAACACCGTTTTCAAGTATTTAAACTGTCATATTCATGTTTCTGTCATGTATAATAGCTACTGTTGGTGAAAGCAAGATAAAAATGCTGTTTTAAGCATACAAAAGCATACAAAACACCGTTTTCAAGTATATAAACTGTCATATTCATGTATATGTCGTGTGTAAAGGCTTATGTTTTCAAAATCAATATAAAATAGCTATTTTCAGCTTGCAAAAACATACAAAATGCTGTTCTCAAGTATATAAACTGTCATATTCATGTTTCTGTCGTGTATAATAGCTAATGTTGGTGAAAGCAAGGAAAAAATGCTGATTTAAGCATGCAAAAGCATACAAAACACCCTTTTCAAGTATTTAAACTGTCATATTCATGTTTCTGTCGTACATAATAGCTAATTTTGGTGAAAGCAAGATAAAAATGCTGTTTTAAGCATGCAAAAGCATACAAAACACGTTTTCAATTATTTAAACTGTCATATTCATGTATATGTCGTCTGCAATGGCTGATGTTTGCAAAATCAAAAAAAAAATAGCTGTTTTCAGCTTGCAAAAACATACAAAATGCTGTTTTCAAGTATTTAAACTATCATATTCATGTATATGTCGTGTGTAATGGCTTATGTTTTCAAAATTAGGATAAAATAGCTATTTTCATCTTGCAAAAACATACAAAATGCTGTTTTCAAGTATTTAAACTGTCATATTATTGTTTCTGTCGTGTTTAATAGCTAATGTTGGTGAAAGCAAGATAAAAATGCTGTTTTAAGCATGCAAAAGCATACAAATCACCGTTTTCAAGTATTTAAACTGTCATATTCATGTACATGTCGTGCGTAATGGCCTATGTTTGCAAAATCAAGATAAAATCGCTTTTTTCAGCTTGCAAAAACATACAAAATGCTGTTTTCAAGTATTTAAACTGTCATATTCATGTTTCTGTCGTGTATAATAGCTAATGTTGGTGAAAGCAAGATAAAAATGCTGTTTTAAGCATGCAAAAGCATACGAAACACCGTTTTCAAGTATTTAAACTGTCATATTCATGTACATGTCGTGTGTAATGGCTTATGTTTTCAAAATCAAGATAAAATAGCTGTTTTCAGCTTGCAAAAACATACAAAATGCTGTTTTCAAGTATTTAAACTGACATATTTATGTTTCTGTCGTGTATAATAGCTAATGTTGGTGAAAGCAAGATAAAAATGCTGTTTTAAGCATGCAAAAGCATACAAAACACCGTTTTCATGTATTTAAACTGTCATATTCATGTACATGTCGTGTGTAATAGCTTATGTTTGCAAAATCAAGATAAAATAGCTGTTTTCAGCTTGCAAAAACATACAAAATGCTGTTTTCAAGTATATAAACTGTCATATTCATGTTTCTGTCGTGTGTAATAGCTAATGTTGGTGAAAGCAAGATAAAAATGCTGTTTTAAGCATGCAAAAGCATACAAAACACCGTTTTAAAGTATTTAAACTGTCATATTCATGTTTCTGTCGTGTATAATAGCTAATGTTGGTGAAAGCAAGATAAAAATGCTGTTTTAAGCATGCAAAAGCATACAAAACACCGTTTTCAAGTATTTTAACTGTCATATTCATATTTCTGTCGTGTATAATAGCTAATGTTGGTGAAAGCAAGATAAAAATGCTGTTTTAAGCATGCAAAAGCATACAAAACACCGTTTTCAAGTATTTAAACTGTCATATTCATGTTTCTGTCGTGTATAATAGCTAATGTTGGTGAAAGCAAGATAAAAATGCTGTTTTAAGCATGCAAAAGCATACAAAACACCGTTTTCAAGTATTTAAACTGTCATATTCATATTTCTGTTGTGTATAATAGCTAATGTTGGTGAAAGCAAGATAAAAATGCTGTTTTAAGCATGCAAAAGCATACAAAACACCGTTTTCAAGTATATAAACTGTCATATTCATGTTTCTGTCGTGTATAATAGCTAGTGTTGGTGAAAGCAAGATAAAAATGCTGTTTTAAGCATGCAAAAGCATACAAAACACCGTTTTGAAGTATTTAAACTATCATATTCATGTATATGTCGTGTGTAATGGCTTATGTTTTCAAAATCAATATAAAATAGCTATTTTCAGCTTGCAAAAACATACAAAATGCTGTTCTCAAGTATATAAACTGTCATATTCATGTTTCTGTCGTGTATAATAGCTAATGTTGGTGAAAGCAAGATAAAAATGCTGTTTTAAGCATGCAAAAGCATACAAAACACCGTTTTCAAGTATTTAAACTATCATATTCATGTATATGTCGTGTGTAATGGCTTATGTTTTCAAAATCAATATAAAATAGCTATTTTCATCTTGCAAAAACATACAAAATGCTGTTTTCAAGTATTTAAACTGTCATATTATTGTTTCTGTCGTGTATAATAGCTAATGTTGGTGAAAGCAAGATAAAAATGCTGTTTTAAGCATGCAAAAGCTTACAAATCACCGTTTTCAAGTATTTAAACTGTCATATTCATGTATATGTCGTGTGTAATGGCTTATGTTTTCAAAATCAATATAAAATAGCTATTTTCAGCTTGCAAAAACATACAAAATGCTGTTCTCAAGTATATAAACTGTCATATTCATGTTTCTGTCATGTATAATAGCTAATGTTGGTGAAAGCAAGATAAAAATTCTGTTTTAAGCATGCAAAAGCATACAAAACACCCTTTAAAGTATTTTAAACTGTCATATTCATGTTTCTGTCGTGTATAATAGCTAATGTTGGTGAAAGCAAGATAAAAATGCTGTTTTAAGCATGCAAAAGCATACAAAACATCGTTTTCAAGTATTTAAACTGTCATATTCATATATATGTCATGTATAATAGCTAATGTTGGTGAAAGCAAGATAAAAATGCTGTTTTAAGCATGCAAAAGCATACAAAACACCGTTTTCAAGTATTTAAACTGTCATATTCATGTATATGTCGTGTGTAATAGCTTATGTTTGCAAAACCAAGATAAAATAGTTTGTTTTCAGCTTGCAAAAACATACAAAATGCTGTTTTCAAGTATTTAAACTAAAATATTCATGTTTCTGTCGTGTATAATAGCTAATGTTGGTGAAAGCAAGATAAAAATGCTGTTTTAAGGATGCAAAAGCATACAAAACACCGTTTTCAATTATTTAAACTGTCATATTCATGTATATGTCGTCTGCAATGGCTGATGTTTGCAAAATCAAGAAAAAATAGCTGTTTTCAGCTTGCAAAAACATACAAAATGCTGTTTTCAAGTATTTTAACTGTCATATTCATGTATCTGTCGTGTATGATAGCTAATGTTGGTGAAAGCAAGATGAAAATGCTGTTTTAAGCATGCAAAAGCATACGAAACACCGTTTTCATGTATTTAAACTGTCATATTCATGTACATGTCGTGTGTAATGGCTTATGTTTGCAAAATCAAGTTAAAATAGCTGTTTTCAGCTTGCAAAAACATAGAAAATGCTGTTTTCAAGTATATAAACTGTCATATTCATGTTTCTGTCGTGTGTAATAGCTAATGTTGGTGAAAGCAAGATAAAAATGCTGTTTTAAGCATGCAAAAGCATACAAAACACCGTTTTCAAGTATTTAAACTGTCATATTCATGTTTCTGTCGTGTATAATAGCTAATTTTGGTGAAAGCAAGATAAAAATGCTGTTTTAAGCATGCAAAAGCATACAAAACACCGTTTTCAAGTATTTAAACTGTCATATTCATATTTCTGTCGTGTATAATAGCTAATGTTGGTGAAAGCAAGATAAAAATGCTGTTTTAAGCATGCAAAAGCATACAAAACACCGTTTTCAAGTATTTAAACTGTCATATTCATGTTTCTGTCGTGTATAATAGCTAGTGTTGGTGACAGGAAGATAAAAATGCTGTTTTAAGCATGCAAAAGCATACAAAACACCGTTTTGAAGTATTTAAACTGTCATATTCATGTATATGTCGTGTGTAATGGCTTATGTTTTCAAAATCAATATAAAATAGCTATTTTCAGCTTGCAAAAACATACAAAATGCTGTTCTCAAGTATATAAACTGTCAAGCAAGATAAAAATGCTGTTTTAAGCATGCAAAAGCATACAAAACACCCTTTTCAAGTATTTGAACTGTCATATTCATGTTACTGTCGTACATAATAGCTAATGTTGGTGAAAGCAAGATAAAAATGCTGTTTTAAGCATGCAAAAGCATACAAAACACCGTTTTCAAGTATTTAAACTGTCATATTCATGTATATGTCGTGTGTAATAGCTTATGTTTGCAAAATTAAGATAAAATAGCTGTTTTCAGCTTGCAAAAACATACAAAATGCTGTTTTCAAGTATTTAAACTGAAATATTCATGTTTCTGTCGTGTATAATAGCTAATGTTGGTGAAAGCAAGATAAAAATGCTGTTTTAAGCATGCAAAAGCATACAAAACACCGTTTTCAAGTATTTAAACTGTCATATTCATGTATATGTCGTCTGCAATGGCTGATGTTTGCAAAATCAAGAAAAAATAGCTGTTTTCAGCTTGCAAAAACATACAAAATGCTGTTTTCAAGTATTTAAACTGTCATATTCATGTTTCTGTCGTGTATGATAGCTAATGTTGGTGAAAGCAAGATAAAAATGCTGTTTTAAGCATGCAAAAGCATACGAAACACCGTTTTCAAGTATTTAAACTGTCATATTCATGTACTTGTCGTGCGTAATGGCTTATATTTGCAAAATCAAGATAAAATCGCTTTTTTCAGCTTGCAAAAACATACAAAATGCTGTTTTCAAGTATTTAAACTGTCATATTCAGGTTTCTGTCGTGTATAATAGCTAATGTTGGTGAAAGCAAGATAAAAATGCTGTTTTAAGCATGCAAAAGCATACAAAACACCGTTTTCAAGTATTTAAACTGTCATATTCATGTTTCTGTCGTGTATAATAGCTAATGTTGGTGAAAGCAAGATAAAAATGCTGTTTTAGCATGCAAAAGCATACGAAACACCGTTTTCATGTATTTAAACTGTCATATTCATGTACATGTCGTGTGTAATGGCTTATGTTTGCAAAATCAAGATAAAATAGCTGTTTTCAGCTTGCAAAAACATACAAAATGCTGTTTTCAAGTATATAAACTGTCATATTCATGTTTATGTCGTGCATAATAGCTAATGTTGGTAAAAGCAAGATAAAAATGCTGTTTTAAGATTGCAAAAGCATACAAAACACCGTTTTCAAGCATTTAAACTGTCATATTAATGTTTCTGTCGTGTATAATAGCTACTGTTGGTGAAAGCAAGATAAAAATGCTGTTTTAAGCATGCAAAAGCATACAAAACACCGCTTTCAAGTATTTAAACTGTCATATTTATGTATATGTCGTGTGTAATGGCTTATGTTTTCAAAATCAATATAAAATAGCTATTTTCAGCTTGCAAAAACATACAAAATGCTGTTCTCAAGTATATAAACTGTCATATTCATGTTTCTGTCGTGTATAATAGCTAATGTTGGTGAAAGCAAGATAAAAATGCTGTTTTAAGCATGCAAAAGCATACAAAACACCGTTTTCAATTATTTAAACTGTCATATTCATGTATATGTCGTCTGCAATGGCTGATGTTTGCAAAATCAAGAAAAAATAGCTGTTTTCAGCTTGCAAAAACATACAAAATGCTGTTTTCAAGTATTTTAACTGTCATATTCATGTATCTGTCGTGTATGATAGCTAATGTTGGTGAAAGCAAGATAAAAATGCTGTTTTAAGCATGCAAAAGCATACGAAACACCGTTTTCATGTATTTAAACTGTCACATTCATGTACATGTCGTGTGTAATGGCTTATGTTTGCAAAATCAAGATAAAATAGCTGTTTTCAGCTTGCAAAAACATAGAAAATGCTGTTTTCAAGTATATAAACTGTCATATTCATGTTTCTGTCGTGTGTAATAGCTAATGTTGGTAAAAGCAAGATAAAAATGCTGTTTTAAGCATGCAAAAGCATACAAAACACCGTTTTCAAGTATTTAAACTGTCATATTCATGTTTCTGTCGTGTATAATAGCTAATGTTGGTGAAAGCAAGATAAAAATGCTGTTTTAAGCATGCAAAAGCATACAAAACACCGTTTTCAAGTATTTAAACTGTCATATTCATATTTCTGTCGTGTATAATAGCTAATGTTGGTGAAAGCAAGATAAAAATGCTGTTTTAAGCATGCAAAAGCATACAAAACACCGTTTTCAAGTATTTAAACTGTCATATTCATGTTTCTGTTGTGTATAATAGCTAATGTTAGTGAAAGCAAGATAAAAATGCTGTTTTAAGCATGCAAAAGCATACAAAACACCGTTTTCAAGTATTTAAACTGTCATATTCATATTTCTGTCGTGTATAATAGCTAATGTTGGTGAAAGCAAGATAAAAATGCTGTTTTAAGCATGCAAAAGCATACAAAACACCGTTTTCAAGTATTTAAACTGTCATATTCATGTATATGTCGTGTGTAATAGCTTATGTTTGCAAAACCAAGATAAAATAGTTTGTTTTCAGCTTGCAAAAACATACAAAATGCTGTTTTCAAGTATTTAAACTGAAATATTCATGTTTCTGTCGTGTATAATAGCTAATGTTGGTGAAAGCAAGATAAAAATGCTGTTTTAAGCATGCAAAAGCATACAAAACACCGTTTTCAATTATTTAAACTGTCATATTCATGTATATGTCGTCTGCAATGGCTGATGTTTGCAAAATCAAGAAAAAATAGCTGTTTTCAGCTTGCAAAAACATACAAAATGCTGTTTTCAAGTATTTTAACTGTCATATTCATGTATCTGTCGTGTATGATAGCTAATGTTGGTGAAAGCAAGATAAAAATGCTGTTTTAAGCATGCAAAAGCATACGAAACACCGTTTTCATGTATTTAAACTGTCATATTCATGTACATGTCGTGTGTAATGGCTTATGTTTGCAAAATCAAGATAAAATAGCTGTTTTCAGCTTGCAAAAACATAGAAAATGCTATTTTCAAGTATATAAACTGTCATATTCATGTTTCTGTCGTGTGTAATAGCTAATGTTGGTGAAAGCAAGATAAAAATGCTGTTTTAAGCATGCAAAGCATACAAAACACCGTTTTCAAGTATTTAAACTGTCATATTCATGTTTTTGTCGTGTATAATAGCTAATGTTGGTGAAAGCAAGATAAAAATGCTGTTTTAAGCATGCAAAAGCATACAAAACACCGTTTTCAAGTATTTAAACTGTCATATTCATATTTCTGTCGTGTATAATAGCTAATGTTGGTGAAAGCAAGATAAAAATGCTGTTTTAAGCATGCAAAAGCATACAAAACACCGTTTTCAAGTATTTAAACTGTCATATTCATGTTTCTGTCATGTATAATAGCTAGTGTTGGTGAAAGGAAGATAAAAATGCTGTTTTAAGCATGCAAAAGCATACAAAACACCGTTTTGAAGTATTTAAACTGTCATATTCATGTATATGTCGTGTGTATTGGCTTATGTTTCAAAATCAATATAAAATAGCTATTTTCAGCTTGCAAAAACATACAAAATGCTGTTCTCAAGTATATAAACTGTCATATTCATGTTTCTGTCATGTATAATAGCTAATGTTGGTGAGAGCAAGATAAAAATGCTGTGTTTAGCATGCAAAAGCATACAAAACACCCTTTTCAAGTATTTGAACTGTCATATTCATGTTACTGTCGTACATAATAGCTAATGTTGGTGAAAGCAAGATAAAAATGCTGTTTTAAGCATGCAAAAGCATACAAAACACCGTTTTCAAGTATTTAAACTGTCATATTCATGTATATGTCGTGTGTAATAGCTTATGTTTG
Source organism: Poecilus cupreus (assembly GCA_963942605.1). Classification (NCBI taxonomy): domain Eukaryota; kingdom Metazoa; phylum Arthropoda; class Insecta; order Coleoptera; family Carabidae; genus Poecilus; species Poecilus cupreus. Next base: position 18,021 of record CAWWDY010001189.1, on the reverse strand, counting down.
CAAAATTAAGATAAAATAGCTGTTTTCAGCTTGCAAAAACATACAAAATGCTGTTTTCAAGTATTTAAACTGAAATATTCATGTTTCTGTCGTGTATAATAGCTAATGTTGGTGAAAGCAAGATAAAAATGCTGTTTTAAGCATGCAAAAGCATATAAAACACCGTTTTCAAGTATTTAAACTGTCATATTCATGTATATGTCGTCTGCAATGGCTGATGTTTGCAAAATCAAGAAAAAATAGCTGTTTTCAGCTTGCAAAAACATACAAAATGCTGTTTTCAAGTATTTAAACTGTCATATTCATGTATCTGTCGTGTATGATAGCTAATGTTGGTGAAAGCAAGATAAAAATGCTGTTTTAAGCATGCAAAAGCATACGAAACACCGTTTTCAAGTATTTAAACTGTCATATTCATGTACTTGTCGTGCGTAATGGCTTATATTTGCAAAATCAAGATAAAATCGCTTTTTTCAGCTTGCAAAAACATACAAAATGCTGTTTTCAAGTATTTAAACTGTCATATTCAGGTTTCTGTCGTGTATAATAGCTAATGTTGGTGAAAGCAAGATAAAAATGCTGTTTTAGCATGCAAAAGCATACGAAACACCGTTTTCATGTATTTAAACTGTCATATTCATGTACATGTCGTGTGTAATGGCTTATGTTTGCAAAATCAAGATAAAATAGCTGTTTTCAGCTTGCAAAAACATACAAAATGCTGTTTTCAAGTATATAAACTGTCATATTCATGTTTATGTCGTGCATAATAGCTAATGTTGGTAAAAGCAAGATAAAAATGCTGTTTTAAGATTGCAAAAGCATACAAAACACCGTTTTCAAGCATTTAAACTGTCATATTCATGTTTCTGTCGTGTATAATAGCTACTGTTGGTGAAAGCAAGATAAAAATGCTGTTTTAAGCATGCAAAAGCATACAAAACACCGCTTTCAAGTATTTAAACTGTCATATTTATGTATATGTCGTGTGTAACGGCTTATGTTTTCAAAATCAATATAAAATAGCTATTTTCAGCTTGCAAAAACATACAAAATGCTGTTCTCAAGTATATAAACTGTCATATTCATGTTTCTGTCGTGTATAATAGCTAATGTTGGTGAAAGCAAGATAAAAATGATGTTTTAAGCATGCAAAAGCATACAAAACACCGTTTTCAATTATTTAAACTGTCATATTCATGTATATGTCGTCTGCATTGGCTGATGTTTGCAAAATCAAGAAAAAATAGCTGTTTTCAGCTTGCAAAAACATACAAAATGCTGTTTTCAAGTATTTTAACTGTCATATTCATGTATCTGTCGTGTATGATAGCTAATGTTGGTGAAAGCAAGATAAAAATGCTGTTTTAAGCATGCAAAACATACGAAACACCGTTTTCATGTATTTAAACTGTCATATTCATGTACATGTCGTGTGTAATGGCTTATGTTTGAAAAATCAAGATAAAATAGCTGTTTTCAGCTTGCAAAAACATAGAAAATGCTGTTTTCAAGTATATAAACTGTCATATTCATGTTTCTGTCGTGTGTAATAGCTAATGTTGGTGAAAGCAAGATAAAAATGCTGTTTTAAGCATGCAAAAGCATACAAAACACCGTTTTCAAGTATTTAAACTGTCATATTCATGTTTCTGTCGTGTATAATAGCTAATGTTGGTGAAAGCAAGATAAAAATGCTGTTTTAAGTTTGCAAAATTAAGATAAAATAGCTGTTTTCAGCTTGCAAAAACATACAAAATGCTGTTTTCAAGTATTTAAACTGAAATATTCATGTTTCTGTCGTGTATAATAGCTAATGTTGGTGAAAGCAAGATAAAAATGCTGTTTTAAGCATGCAAAAGCATACAAAACACCGTTTTCAAGTATTTAAACTGTCATATTCATGTATATGTCGTCTGCTATGGCTGATGTTTGCAAAATCAAGAAAAAATAGCTGTTTTCAGCTTGCAAAAACATACAAAATGCTGTTTTCAAGTATTTAAACTGTCATATTCATGTATCTGTCGTGTATGATAGCTAATGTTGGTGAAAGCAAGATAAAAATGCTGTTTTAAGCATGCAAAAGCATACGAAACACCGTTTTCAAGTATTTAAACTGTCATATTCATGTACTTGTCGTGCGTAATGCAATTTGCAAAATCAAGATAAAATCGCTTTTTTCAGCTTGCAAAAACATACAAAATGCTGTTTTCAAGTATTTAAACTGTCATATTCAGGTTTCTGTCGTGTATAATAGCTAATGTTGGTGAAAGCAAGATAAAAATGCTGTTTTAAGCATGCAAAAGCATACAAAACACCGTTTTCAAGTATTTAAACTGTCATATTCATGTTTCTGTCGTGTATAATAGCTAATGTTGGTGAAAGCAAGATAAAAATGCTGTTTTAGCATGCAAAAGCATACGAAACACCGTTTTCATGTATTTAAACTGTCATATTCATGTACATGTCGTGTGTAATGGCTTATGTTTGCAAAATCAAGATAAAATAGCTGTTTTCAGCTTGCAAAAACATACAAAATGCTGTTTTCAAGTATATAAACTGTCATATTCATGTTTATGTCGTGCATAATAGCTAATGTTGGTAAAAGCAAGATAAAAATGCTGTTTTAAGATTGCAAAAGCATACAAAACACCGTTTTCAAGCATTTAAACTGTCATATTCATGTTTCTGTCGTGTAAAATAGCTACTGTTGGTGAAAGCAAGATAAAAATGCTGTTTTAAGCATGCAAAAGCATACAAAACACCGCTTTCAAGTATTTAAACTGTCATATTTATGTATATGTCGTGTGTAATGGCTTATGTTTTCAAAATCAATATAAAATAGCTATTTTCAGCTTGCAAAAACATACAAAATGCTGTTCTCAAGTATATAAACTGTCATATTCATGTTTCTGTCGTGTATAATAGCTAATGTTGGTGAAAGCAAGATAAAAATGATGTTTTAAGCATGCAAAAGCATGCAAAACACCCTTTTCAAGTATTTAAACTGTCATATTCATGTTTCTGTCGTACATAATAGCTAATGTTGGTGTAAGCAAGATAAAAATGCTGTTTTAAGCATGCAAAAGCATACAAAACACCGTTTTCAAGTATTTAAACTATCATATTCATGTATATGTCGTGTGTAATGGCTTATGTTTTCAAAATCAAGATAAAATAGCTATTTTCATCTTGCAAAAACATACAAAATGCTGTTTTCAAGTATTTTAACTGTCATATTAATGTTTCTGTCGTGTATAATTACTAATGTTGGTAAAAGCAAGATAAAAATGCTGTTTTAAGCATGCAAAAGCATACAAAACACCGTTTTCAAGTATTTAAACTGTCATATTCATGTTTCTGTCGTGTATAATGGCTAATGTTGGTGAAAGCAAGATACAAATGCTGTTTTAAGCATGCAAAAGCATACAAAACACAGTTTTCAAGTATTTAAACTGTCATATTCATGTATATGTCGTGTGTAATGGCTTCTGTTTGCAAAATCAAGATAAAATAGCTGTTTTCAGCTTGCAAAAACATACAAAATGCTGTTTTCAAGTATATAAACTGTCATATTCATGTTTCTGTCGTGTGTAATAGCTAATGTTGGTGAAAGCAAGATAAAAATGCTGTTTTAAGCATGCAAAAGCATACAAAACACCGTTTTCAAGTATTTAAACTGTCATATTCATATTTCTGTCGTGTATAATAGCTTATGTTGGTGAAAGCAAGATAAAAATGCTGTTTTAAGCATGAAAAAGCATACAAAACACCGTTTTCAAGTATTTAAACTGTCATATTCATGTTTCTGTCGTGTATAATAGCTACTGTTGGTGAAAGCAAGATAAAAATGCTGTTTTAAGCATGCAAAAGCATACAAAACACCGTTTTCAAGTATTTAAACTGTCATATTCATGTATATGTCGTGTGTAATGGCTTATGTTTTTAAAATCAATATAAAATAGCTATTTTCAGCTTGCAAAAACATACAAAATGCTGTTCTCAAGTATATAAACTGTCATATTCATGTTTCTGTCGTGTATAATAGCTAATGTTGGTGAAAGCAAGATAAAAATGCTGTTTTAAGCATGCAAAGGCATACAAAACACCCTTTTCAAGTACTTAAACTGTCATATTCATGTTTCTGTCGTACATAATAGCTAATGTTGGTGAAAGCAAGATAAAAATGCTGTTTTAAACATGCAAAAGCATACAAAACACCGTTTTCAAGTATTTAAACTGTCATATTCATGTATATGTCGTGTGTAATAGCTTATGTTTGCAAAATCAAGATAAAATAGCTGTTTTCAGCTTGCAAAAACATACAAAATGCTGTTTTCAAGTATTTAAACTGAAATATTCATGTTTCTGTCGTGTATAATAGCTAATGTTGGTGAAAGCAGGATAAAAATGCTGTTTTAAGCATGCAAAAGCATACAAAACACCGTTTTCAAGTATTTAAACTGTCATATTCATGTATATGTCGTCTGCAATGGCTGATGTTTGCAAAATCAAGAAAAAATAGCTGTTTTCAGCTTGCAAAAACATACAAAATGCTGTTTTTAAGTATTTAAACTGTCATATTCATGTATCTGTCGTGTATGATAGCTAATGTTGGTGAAAGCAAGATAAAAATGCTGTTTTAAGCATGCAAAAGCAAACGAAAAACCGTTTTCATGTATTTAAACTGTCATATTCATGTACATGTCGTGTGTAATGGCTTATGTTTGCAAAATCAAGATAAAATAGCTGTTTTCAGCTTGCAAAAACATACAAAATGCTGTTTTCAAGTATTTAAACTGTCATATTCATGTTTCTGTCGTGTATAATAGTAGGTAAACAAGGGCGGTTCTGGCGCACAACCAACCATTGTGCTACAACTGCCCGCGTACCTTCACGTGACGTGGTTCAAGGTTAGCCATGGCGTTGACGCCGGCGTCCATGCGTTCAAGGTTACCAAGAACCCCAGTGCATGCAGTTGCAGCACAAGGGTTGTTGATGGTCCAGTAACCTAGTTCAAGGTGAGCCACGGCATAGACGTAGACATCCACGCATTTACAAGGTCATCTCGAACCCCACTAACGCACCCCCATCGGTAAGGGTTGCGTAACATCACAGCACAGTAGCGTAACGTGAAGCGTTGTTGCGTCATACGCACAGGAATCAACACGTTCGTTGCGTAACATCACAGCACAGTGGCGTGACATAAAGCGTTGTTACGTCATACACACAGAATTCAACACGTTCGTTATGTGACATTACGCAATATTAAAACACGCTGTGACATTCCTACTTTGTATCATTTCTTCTAATCTCAAATTTTAAATGAAATGTTTCCTTTGAGCGACATGTGTTGACAGATTATTTTGAAACTTGTTATATATGTATGTATTTTAAATATTAGGAATAGTTAAATAAAAGAAACCAATTTCATATTATGTTTTATTTAATACAGTTTATACAATTTTATTTTTTAATAACATTTAAAAAATCACATTCAGATATATTTTTTAACACAATAATATTTCTCTTAAAATTAGCAAAATCTTTTAATTTCAATTTAATATTGTCAAATAAATATTTTGCGTTTGGTACATCATACAATTCTTTCACTAACTGAATTTCAGGATATTTTTGTTGCAGTTTTAAATGTTTTTTAAATAAATCTCGAAGACACACAGTTGTTACGTAATATTCGGTATCACTTATCTTGAACACACAGAGCGTTGAGTATTTAGTTTCGGAGACAGGTTCATGTATAATTTTTGGTTGCATTTCGGTAATATATGCTTTTAATTTACTTTCATTGTTTTTATACTCGGCAAGAAAATGATTAATGTAGTATTCATTAATTATTTTTGATACCTTTAAAGCAAAGTGTATAGAAACCCAAGATGCTACGTGAACAATGATGTCTGGATGAATGTATGTTCCTCTAATAACTGTATCTTCACCACCAATAGTTGTATAAATTGCATAATTTCCATCGCTTGGAAATCCAGGCGATGCGTATGCAACCCGCAGTCCTTTATTTACTTCAAATAATAATTCTTGAGAACGTTTATTTGCCATCCAATTGTAGAAGTGTTTTCCCCCATTTTGACAGAGTTTTGTTGCATTAACATAACCGTTTCTATAGTCATTACTTTTTATCATAATAACTACAAAATCACCGTAAAAGGCTTTATGATACTCTTCATTTTCTGTTTTTATGATTAATTCGTAACAAATTGATGTAATATCATCTTTTACAATTTTTGCAGCATGTTCTGCTCCTTCGAAGGCTGTTTGACATTCCATGATGTTGTCAGCTTAACAATTATAGAGCAACTAATGTTTCCAACTAAGTTATTATTTCTTTAAACGATATGAGACTTATTTATCCACGAATTATGTTGTGAATCAAATCCAAGCCATTTTACATAAACTTTAGACCCTTTTGTTTTTAAAACTTTCTCTACAAGATACACATCAGGATATTTAGTTTTTTGAAGTTCATGTTCATAAAAGCCACCCTTAATTGGGTTATTATGAAAATCTTCAAGCAGGTAAGTGACTGGGTTTGTAAATTGCAATTTTGTAATTGTAAAAATTTCAGTACTCCAGTTTGGTGTATAACCCTTTGCAAATTCACCTTTTATTTTACTAATACGTACATGATCACCAACTTTAAATTTTGCAGGTCCAACAATTTTTATGTTACTATACACCGTACTTAATAATTTTGCTTCGTTTTCAGACGTCACATCAATTGGTTTCATTTTAATTGTTCTATGTTCTGTATTGTTATAATTTGTAACTAGTTTTTGTAAAATATCAATCCATTTGTATGAACCACGTAAACTGAATTCTTTAAACATTGTAGATTTTAGTGTGCGATTAAACCGTTCCACTACACTTGCTTTTAAATTACTATATGTTGAATAATGATTTATATTATATTTTTTCATTAAAGTGTAAAATAGGACATTATAAAATTCTTTTCCTTGGTCTGATTGTAAATTAACTGGAATACGTCCCTGGTTAAAAACTTTTATCATAGCTTTAGTAACGTCTTGAGCTGACTTACTTTTTACGGGCTCAGCAAAAGCAAATTTGGAGAAAACATCAATTACGGTTAATAAATATTTAAATCCTTTGTTTATTGAAGCGTATGGAATCATTTCAACTAAATCAATTTGCCATAAATCATCAATTCCTTTCGTTACCACTTTACGTCTTGGGTAATTGCGTCTTGCCGGTTTGTGGAGCTCCTGAACTACTTGGTGCTTGCTCATTTTTTTTCTCAATTAAAAACAAATCGTTCTCGTTGGCTTTTATACGACTAATATGTTCTATATTTTTAATTCTACGTAATAATTTTTGAATGTAATAATCAACATAGTATTTAACAACTGCACTATTATCTTCGGTAGGTTTATGTACATTTCGTATTTCTTTTCCTTTAGCATCATAAATTTTATTTTTTAAAGATATAGTAGTTTCTTTTATGTCACTTTCCAATCCAGAAATTCTGTCATCAATATATTTTTTTGTAGCAGCTTCATTGTCAAGTACAGGTTGTGATAAATTTATTAAACGATGATTTTCCAAGTCAAATTCTCCGTACGCATTTATATTTAAATTTTTAGATGTGCGCGAACGTTTTATTGTTCGACCAAATTTGTCGATCGACATTTTACAACTAGATCAAAATAACTATGTGTTAAACTATTATATTTGCCTCTCGTAATTCTTCCACAATAGACATAATTTCATTATTATGACCCGTATGACCAGCTGATTTCGAAGCTAATAGTAAACGTAGTCTATCCACTAATTCGTTTGGGTTATCCCAATAAACATACTCACGTTTAAAATTTGTGTAATTCATTAAACCAAAACCTACTGATTGTGATTTACTTGTATATGGTGCACCTCCTGTTGTTATGTATGGTTTTATTATGTGTAAATATTTATAATTTTGCGAGCCTTTTATTGCACCATTAGAATCATAATTTCTACGATGAACATTTGTTTTTAATGCAATATCTAAGTAATTGTTTTCATCTTCTTTTTCGTAAGAAAGTGGTCTTTTTTTAAAAAGTAATTCATACAAACCATACGTTCCTTTATACCATTTATCACCGACTTTAATGTCATTGTGTTCTATTTCAATTGGTGAATTACCAATCATGAAACGATCATGTTGATATCGAACTCCATACACGGTATCAGAATCTTTAGCAGTTGCAAAGTGAAATAAATATGAACCAGCTATATCACCAAATTGTTGTTCTAATTGTTCTAATTCATTTTCAGGATCTTCAATTGTAAGTTCAGTTTCTTCAGGCTCTGATTCAAAAACCTCCTCATCTTCCAAGAAAGATACTTCAGGTTTTGTTTTATTTAAATATTCATCTTCTAAGAAAGAATCTTTTGTTTTTGTTTTATCTAAATTTACATTCGGTTTTCTATAGTACTTTACAGGGAATTCATTTTTTTGTTTTTCTAATAGTTTTGCTCTAGGAGAATTTAATGTATCACTATATTTTTTTAGCTTTTTTAGTATCACTGCGTCACTTTGTTTGACAATCTCTTTTAAAGGTTCGGTTACGGGTTTAAACGTTTCTTGCAACAATTCTTCAGTTGCTACTTTACCACGTTTTAAAGCCTTATATTTTTTACGTATTGTATTGCTAACTTCTATAATGTCTTTTATCGTTTTTTCCCCCTTAGTCATTATGTTAACTAATAGACACTCATTCTCATAATAAATAATTATTTACTGTTTCAAGCTTATAAATACAATTACAATTACAATAATTATTGTTATTAAAGGTGTAATTATATCACATAAAATTCTTAATCCATCCATTTAAAAAAATTGTCGAAGCCACAACGGTAACGCCCCTCGTGACTATCTTTGTCAATTACAACAAATCCGTACTTATCTTTCCAACAATGTGCACACAATTTTTTAAACGTTTCAAATGACATGTCTGTATTAACATGATCATTATATATATGTTTTAAATTCATTTCATCTTGTTTAAATAATATTATTAAATTCGCATTGTCTCGAATTAAATGCTTTGGAATTTTTGCATACGATTGAGATAAATAGAATGAGTCAATTTTATTATGACGACCCATACTAAAATATTCTCGCATAGAGTCTTGTTTGTCGCACACTACATCGTCAAATATAAACACTGAATTTAGTTTTGCATCTTTTGGTTTAACTATATCAATATTTTCATTGTACGGAAAATAACCCATACCTTTTACACGTTGCAAACAATTTTCTAAAAATTTATATTTAGGCTGATGCAGAGATTTGGAATAAACATATACATTTGCATATTTTAACCCATTTTCATGCATTAGTAAACCTAAAATAACGTTTGTTTTTCCACAGTTTGATGGACCGCATACAATACAACGAATAGTATTTGGTAAAAGGGGGCTGTGTCTAACTAATTTTTTATTTGGTTTAATATCAAAATTTTTTACGTCTAACTTTTGTTTTTGTTTAATAAACTTCATTTTAATTACTGAAAAGATATAAATAATGACTGCGTATTTATATATTTATTAGTCGCATACATGTTGTTATACGGGCAGGGATTGCTAAATAAAACAATAAATTCTCTTCCGGTTGAACTACACATCCCCGGATATCAGTACTGTGGACCTGGAACAAAACTTAGTGAAAGATTGGCAAGAGGAGACACAGGTATCAATCCGCTGGATGAGGCTTGTAAAGAACATGATATATCGTATTCCAAACATAACAATTTAAAAGATAGACATCAAGCAGACTACATATTACAAGAAAAATCTTGGCAACGAGTTCGTGCAAAAGACGCGTCGTTCGGGGAAAAAACAGCGGCTTGGGCTGTAAGTAACGCAATGAAAGCAAAACGAAAATTTGGTATGGGGTCGTTTCATGAAACTATTGAAGATGCGCGCATAGCATTAAAAAAATCTAAAGTTAAAGATCCTAAAAAAGCTATTAAAATTGCTCTGAAAGCAGCAAAAATGTCTATGAAATATAAAAAACCTAAACTAACATCCCGTATAATACCAGTTCCAAAGACAGGTGGTATTTTGCCATTTTTAATACCACTATTTGCCGGTTTATCTGCAACTGGAGCTCTTGCTGGAGGTGCGGCTGGTATTGCTAAAGCGGTAAATAGTGCATCAGCTGCGAAAAAAAAATTAGTCGAAGCTGAAAGACATAATCGTCAAATGGAGGCCATCGCATTAGGAAAACAGGGTAGTGGACTATATCTGCGACCATATAAGAAAGGATTGGGGCTTTTTTTAACATCAAAAAACTGCCAAAAAGGGCGTTAAACGATTTAGAGTTAAAAAAATTTGCAAAAAATATTCCATACTTTCGAGGAGTCTACATGCGTAACGCCCTACCAAAAAAACCAAAAATAAATGAATGTGCAATTATAAATTTAGATGATAGAGATGGACCGGGAAGCCATTGGGTAGCGTTTGTAAAACGAGATCGAGAAGTAATATATTTTGATAGTTTTGGAAACTTACCACCACCGCAAGAACTTGTAAAATATTTTGGCCCCAATGTAAATCTCCAATATAATTATAAACAATATCAAAAATATAACACATATAATTGTGGTCATTTATGTATAAACTTTCTTATAAATACTATAAAATAAATAAAAATATTATCATTTACAAATATGTCTTTGACTATAACACTTACTGGTAATACGTCTGAGATAAGTACAGATTTTTTTCCTCCAATTGAGTTGGATGATGATTATTGTATTGGTCTAGTAGATTTTGAAACGTATCATTCGATACCAAATATTGACGTTTATAATAACAAATTTTATTATAGTAAAAATAAAAAATTTGAAATTCCAATTGGGTCTTATGAAATTGATGATATAAATAATTATATACGTGTAAAAGTGGGTGATCCAAATGCAGAATTTGTTTCAATAGGTAACGAAATTAAAAGGGAATCACGTGGACAAAAACAAAACTTTTTCACTTTACGCCCTAATAATAATACATTAAAATGTGAAATAAAAAGTACTCTTGAAATAGATTTTACACCTCATGATTGTATTGGGTCACTATTAGGTTTTTCAAAAAAAGTATTAAAACCTTCTCAACTACACGAATCAGATTTGCCAGTAAATATAACAAAAGTTAATTCTATATTAATTGAATGTAATATTGTGAATGGTGCATATAAGAACAATGAAATTATGCATACTGTATACAGTTTTCATCCGTCGTGCGCTCCTGGCTTTAAAATATCCGAAGTACCAACAAATGTTATTTATTTACCAGTCAACACTCGAACAATAAACAACATTACGCTAAGTCTTATAGATCAAGACGGTGATTTAGTTAATTTTCGAGGAGAACTAATTACAGTAAAATTACATTTGAAAAAATTATAATATGGGAATTGTATATAAAAGAGTATTAAATACGTATAAAAAACTCATTCCTCGTCAAACTTCAAAGAGGTTAACACCTGAAAATATAAACTTTTTAAAACAGCAGGGGTTCAAAATTAAAAATGAGCAATATTCTACAAATTAATTCAGCCATTGAGTACGATAATTCTATTTCACGAAAAGAATTACATACTTATCAACCATATATTGCTACAACTATTAATAATAGTGACGAAATTCGTATACAAATTCAACAACAAGATATATACACAAATCCCAGTGAAAGTTACTTATACATTGAGGGACAACTCAAAAAAACTGATGGTACCGATCCCCCAGCAGATACAAAAATAATAAACAATGGTTTTGCAAGTTTATTCGAAGAAATAAGATATGCTCTAAATGGTACCGAAATTGAAAGAAATAAATTAGTTGGCATATGTAGTACTATGAAAGGATATGTTTCGTTAAATAGTGCAGAATATCAAGCGTTGGAAAATGCTGGTTGGGGGCTAAAATCTAATAAAATAGATTCACATGGTAACTTTAATGTTTGCATTCCTCTACGAACTTTACTCGGATTTGCTGAAGACTATAATAAAATTATTATAAACATTAAGCAAGACCTTATTTTAATACGTGCTCGCAATGATTTAAATGTCTACACGTCTTCCGCTGAATTAAAATTATCTTTAAATAAAATAAAATGGTGTGTTCCACATATTTTTGTCGATGATCAGCAACGATTAAAATTGCTAAAAGTGTTGGAAAATAATATTAATTTACCAATTGCATTTAGAAGTTGGGATTTGTATGAATACCCTTCTATACCTCAGTCAAGAAAAATTGTATGGCCTATTAAAACTTCAAATGCTCTTGAAAAACCGCGTTTTGTAATATTTGGATTACAAACTGATAAAAAAAATAAATATGATAAAGATGCAAGTCTCTTTGATCACTGTAAATTAACAAATTTTAAATTGTACTTGAATTCTGTTTGTTACCCATATGAAAACTTAAATTTGGATTTCACAATTAATCAATATGCACTAGCATATCATATGTTTTGTCAATTACAAAATGCTCTTTATGGGCGAGATACTACTCCGTTTTTGAAATTAGAAGAATTTAAAAACATTGCGCCGTTAATTGTAATTGACTGTAGTAACCAAAATGAGTCTATAAAATCTGCGTCGGTTGACATCAGAATTGAATTTGAATCTAGTGAAAATTTTCCCGCTAATACAGCTGCGTACTCTCTCATTATACACGATCGCATTGTTGAATATAACCCACTATCAGGGAACGTAAAAACACTAGTTTAAAATTTGACTCCGAGCAAGATGGAACTTATTGTTGATATACAAGGCTTTCAAGCTATTAACTATACTATAGTACCTAAAGAAATTGCTGTACTGTTAAGGGACGGTTCTAAATTACAACATTTTCTTATAAAACCTCCGTTCGCATGGGCTGATTTACCCCAACAAAATAAAAAAACTGCAATTTGGTTGTACCACAATCATCATGGACTGCGATGGAGCGATGGACACATTGATTATGGAGACATGTGCGATATTTTACGAAAAATATTGCAAACAGCTAATAAAATATATGTGAAAGGGGCAAATAAAAAAGAATTTTTGTTGTGGTATAATTTAAACAACTGTGAAATAATAAATTTAAAGGATTTTAATGAGTGTAAGTCATTAAAAAATTGTTTATCTCTTCGTAGATGTTTTGAACATTGTGAACCATATGTATGTGCAATAAGCAATGTATACAAAATTAAAAATCTGTTAGACGATAATAATGAAACTATGTATGATGATTTATAAATAAATTTTTTTTAAATAACCCACATTTTATATTATTATATTCTTTGCATTTATTTTCAAAATTTACATCATAAAGTATTTATTTTTATATAAATATATATAAATTTTTATCTCAATACATTTAACATTTCCATACAATTTTATTGCATTTTTCAACTCTTCTTATTTACGATTGTATATTTTTCTTCTATAACTACAAATTTATTTAACATTATAAAATTTAACATCTTCCTGTATAATTTCAGGATAATAGTGCATTAATTCATTTATACCTATTTTACAAAAGCTATTGTCTATATTTAATAACTTATTAATATTATAATATAAGTCTGCAAAAATGCTATTCTTATTACACTCTAGTGCTTTTTTTACAATATTATTATAATAATTATAAAAGTCTAAAGACTGTAACATCTGTATAGCGTTTTGTATGATACAATTTAAATGAATCAGTTCTTTATACGATTCTGCTCCCAAGCATATTTCATTAATATTATTTGCACTTTTTAACAAAATTACTGGCTTTTTATTAATAAAATAAAAATATATATTATAATTATTTAACATTTCGTAATCAATATTATTCACACCATTAAAATAAGATAAAATTGTTGTATTTTGTTGCATAAATTGTATCCATTCTAATGAAGTAAAATTAATACCTGAGTATGAAAAATTATTTGTCAGTTTAACAGTTATTTGAAATTGATTTAGCGGATCAATTCCTATACTAATCCATTTTGTTAAACTACTATCTAATGGATACCTTAATTCGTTAAGTAGTTTATTTATTTTCCACGCTTTAGACGTCTGTACTTTCCTATTTACTAGACTGTTTGAAGATTTGGGAACAAGTTGGTTATTCGGTTCGAAAAATTCTGCTAACGTTTCATCCTCCACAACAGACATATGTTGTTGAGAAGTCACTTCTTCAGGCATCACTGGCTCAGCAGTTGACACTTGTTCATGTGTCATTCGTTTAGTTGATACTTCAACTGTACGAGGTTGAATTCGCTTTTTCGATGCATGTGTTTCAATGGGATATTGCTTATTTTGGCGAACCATCTTTAAAAGAAATTATAAATAATTTAAAATAATTATGAAAATAAAAATGTTAACTTACTTCTTAATCGGATACAGACACGTTCAATAATGACAAACAAGTGACTGCAAGCTTTGTGATGTTTTCTTTTATATCTATTATCTACACTGATCAAATATACAATCTCAATTGTGTTATTGGGTTTTTTTTCGCAAACGATTTTTTCGTCTACGATTTCTCAAAATTTAATAAAGTCATTTTTAAATTTCATATTTGAATGTTTTTGTTACAAGCTGAATAGATTTTGATAGAAATCTATTAACTGGAAGTGGTAGTTTTCTTGAAGACCTTTCAGTATTTTTGGTATATCTCGTAAATAATTGAGTTAGAATAAACTTTATTATTATAAAAAAAAAGCTAAATAGTGTTAGATACAACTTGTATTTGGAAGATTATTCTATAATTTGGTGCACTTTAAAAATTGTTCAATAGTGTAAACATTTAATTTTAAATTGTTCATATTCTTAAATTTAGGAATATTTTTCATTTTAATTGGATATTTTATTTACTTATGCGATCAGAATATATTTTTGTGGGGTTAAAGCAAAAACTGCTGCTCAGAGATAGCGAAACAGGAAAATCTATACATTGCTTCCAGTTATTGGTGAAAAATTATTAATGTTTACTTTCAAGTGTAGTATTTCACATAGAGCCCACCCCGAATCTCGCTCTTGGAATTCTTCAAGCTTCTTCAGAATTTTTTCAATTACATTCTTTTTATACCAGTCAACTATATCAGTACTTTTATCAATTATATTATTCATAGTGTTGAATGTTTTCATTTCAATTTTACCTGAAGAGGGTAAAATAAATTCTCCACTAAATATAACATTCACCTTAACAATCGATGATTTTAGCGCATTTCTAATTTTACTTTTAAAAATATTTCTAGCTTTTTCTAAAAATGTTTTAGGATCTTTATAGCCTGCCTTATTTATTATTGCACCCGTTCTAACTCGATTGTTAAAAACTGACTTTATATCTTTCCAGATTAAATTGTTTCGTTGTTTTAAACCCAAATCAGCACCTGTTTTGAAGTTTATACATTTTATTTTCTCACGATATACTTTTAAAACAGACAAATTTGCTTCTAATTTAAATAAATTTTCTGTTTTTTTATATGTAGTTTTTTGTTGATTAATACATTTATTAACAATTAAAATTATTTGATTTATACGCTTTCGCCATGTTTCCACTTCGGTTATTGTTTTGATGAACGGTAATGCACTTCTTATATTTTTAATCACCTTATCACTTAAACTACTAACACTCTTACTCTTGTCACCCATGTTAATATAGAAGAAATAATTGTCAAAAATAACTAATTTTCATTATATACTCCAATACCGAAAATCATCAAAGTCGTCAATGTCGAGTGTCCCAATGTGACTAATTTATAAATATTCTAAAGGAAACATTTCCTGTAAAATTTGCGATTAGAAGAAATGATACAATGTAGGAATGTCACAGCGTGTTTTAATATTGCGTAATGTTACACAACGAACGTGTTGAATTCTGTGTGTATGACGTAACAACGCTTTACGTCACGCCACTGTGCTGTGATGTTACGCAACGAACGTGTTGATTCCTGTGCGTATGACGCAACAACGCTTCACGTTACGCTACTGTGCTACAACTGCCCCGAAACCCTTTGGAGTGCTTGTTCTGGACCATCAACAACCCTAGTGCTGCAACTGCATGCACTGGACGTCAGCGTCAACGGTTGGCACTACGTCACGTGAAGGTACGCGGATAGTTGTAGCATAAGGGTTGGTGGTGTGTATGTAAGCAAGGGTTCACAATGACCTTGATGGAGTGCTTGTTCTGGACCATCAACAACCCTTGTGCTGCAACTGCATGCACTGGGGTTCTTGGTAACCTTGAACGCATGGACGCCGGCGTCAACGCCATGGCTAACCTTGAACCACGTCACGTGAAGGAACGCGGGCAGTTGTAGCACAATGGTTGGTTGTGCGCCAGAACCGCCCTTGTTTACCTACTTATAATAGCTAATGTTGGTGAAAGTAAGATAAAAATGCTGTTTTAAGCATACAAAACACCGTTTTTAAGTATTTAAACTGTCATATTCATGTATATGTCGTGTGTATTGGCTTATGTTTTTAAAATCAAGATTAAAAAGCTATTTTCATCTTGCAAAAACATACAAAATGCTGTTTTCAAGTATTTAAACTGTCATATTCATGTTTCTGTCGTGTATAATAGCTAATGTTGGTGAAAGCAAGATAAAAATGCTGTTTTAAGCATGCAAAAGCATACAAAACACCGTTTTCAAGTATTTAAACTGTCATATTCATGTACATGTTGTGCGTAATGGCTTATCTTTGCAAAATCAAGATAAAATCGCTGTTTTCAGCTTGCAAAAACATACAAAATGCTGTTTTCAAGTATTTAAACTGTCATATTCAGGTTTCTGTCGTGTATAATAGCTAATGTTGGTGAAAGCAAGATAAAAATGCTGTTTTAAGCATGCAAAAGCATACAAAACACCGTTTTCAAGTATTTAAACTGTCATATTCATGTACATGTCGCGTGTAATGGCTTATGTTTTCAAAATCAAGATAAAATAGCTGTTTTCAGCTTGCAAAAACATACAAAATGCTGTTTTCAAGTATATAAACTGTCATATTCATGTTTATGTCGTGCATAATAGCTAATGTTGGTAAAAGCAAGATAAAAATGCTGTTTTAAGATTGCAAAAGCATACAAAACACCGTTTTCAAGCATTTAAACTGTCATATTCATGTTTCTGTCGTGTATAATAGCTACTGTTGGTGAAAGCAAGATAAAAATGCTGTTTTAAGCATGCAAAAGCATACAAAACACCGCTTTCAAGTATTTAAACTGTCATATTTATGTATATGTCGTGTGTAATGGCTTATGTTTTCAAAATCAATATAAAATAGCTATTTTCAGCTTGCAAAAACATACAAAATGCTGTTCTCAAGTATATAAACTGTCATATTCATATTTCTGTCGTGTATAATAGCTAATGTTGGTGAAAGCAAGATAAAAATTATGTTTTAAGCATGCAAAAGCATGCAAAACACCCTTTTCAAGTATTTAAACTGTCATATTCATGTTTCTGTCGTACATAATAGCTAATGTTGGTGTAAGCAAGATAAAAATGCTGTTTTAAGCATGCAAAAGCATACAAAACACCGTTTTCAAGTATTTAAACTATCATATTCATGTATATGTCGTGTGTAATGGCTTATGTTTTCAAAATCAAGATAAAATAGCTATTTTCATCTTGCAAAAAACATACAAAATGCTGTTTTCAAGTATTTTAACTGTCATATTAATGTTTCTGTCGTGTATAATTACTAATGTTGGTAAAAGCAAGATAAAAATGCTGTTTTAAGCATGCAAAAGCATACAAAACACCGTTTTCAAGTATTTAAACTGTCATATTCATGTACATGTCGTGCGTAATGGCTTATGTTTGCAAAATCAAGATAAACCCGCTTTTTTCAGCTTGCAAAAACATACAAAATGCTGTTTTCAAGTATATAAACTGTCATATTCAGGTTTCTGTCGTGTATAATAGCTAATTTTGTGAAAGCAAGATAAAAATGCTGTTTTAAGCATGCATAAGCATTCAAAACACCGTTTTCAAGTATTTAAA